>JASSUY010028529.1:2944-163479 GCA_032466535.1 Forpus xanthops | reverse complement strand
CACAGCTTGGTGTCATCGGCAAACTTGCTGAGGGCACACTCAATCCCACTGTCCATGTCACTGACAAAGATGTTGAAAAAGCCTTGTCCCAACACCAGTCCCTGAGGGACACCACTCGTTACTGTCTCCAGCTGGACATTGAGCCATTGAGCACAACTCTTTGCGTCCAGCCAGTTTTTTATCCACTAAGTGGTCCATCTATCAAGTTGATGTCTCTCCAACGTAGAGACAAGGATGTCATGTGAGACAGTACCAAACGCTTTGCACAAGTCCAGGTAGCTGACATCAACTGCTCTACCCCTGTCCCATCAGTTCCATAGCCCCATCATAGAGGGCCACCAGATTGGTCAGGCAGGATTTCCCCTTAGTGAAGCCATGCTGGCTGTCACCAAGCACCTTCTTGTTTTTCCTGTGCCTCAGCATGCTTTCCAGGAGAATCTGCTCTGAGATTTTGCAGGCACAGAGGTGAGGCTGGTCCTCCTGGTCCCTCACAGTTCTCCACACTCCTGACCCACCTAAGTCATTTTGCCATCTTGTAGGTTTTTCTGTCTTCTAAGTCATCAGTCTTTGGACTGAAACTATTGGTTCTTGGCATCATGCTGCCGCTCTCCTCCATGGACTTCCCATGGAGGTTGGCAGGGGACTAAGGTTGGAAGTGTTATTCAGGTTCCTCTGGAGTAGGGAAGCAAAGGAGAAATGGGCAACCCAAAACAATATCTTCCCAGGCTTAGTTGCTTAGCCCTAACCCCAGCTCAGCAAACTCCCACCGCTCTTTGTAAAGAGATGAGAGGAAGAAAGGTGGCAAAAGAGATGAGAGGAAGAAAGGTGGCAACTTAGGATTCACAACCCAGAATCATTTTGCACCATGGCTATGTGACCTTTGGAAAGAGCATGCACATTCCTCAGGGCTATCCCAGAGAGCCAAATTCTAGCTGTCAAGCTTTAAGGACTGTTTTGACAAGCTTATTGAGCAAGTTCATTGTTTTGTATCCCAGATTAGACTTGGCCACATTTCCTCCTTTTAACATTTTTTTCCCCCTACCTCCTTTCCAACTCAGAGTTCAGCATGGAGCTTTACCTTTCACTTTTAAGATGCGTTAATACTCTTTTTAAATGATTTTTACCTGAAGCATTTTGATAGTCTATGTAAATGGTAGTAGTAGTTACATTAACTCTTTAGAGAATAATGTACACACTGGTGTCAAGAGGACTTTATTCTACACATAAACTCTCTTCCAGACGGATTACATTATAGTCTTCTAGGCTCTACCTCGGATATTTTGTTCCATGAACTGAGTCTAGCACATTTAGGGAATAGATTGGTTTTTCCCCCGCTTCTTAAGAAAAAGAAAGAAAAAGGAAAACATAGCAACAACAGCATGGCAACAGCAGCTGCTGCACAATAGGAAAATAGGCAAACAGACTTCGGAAACATATATTCACTGTTCAGCTATTTTTACTGGTTAGTGAGTATGTGGGAGTATTATAACAAAGTAAGTAAGAAAATAACTAACAAATAATTCATAAGAAACTTTAGATGAGAACACATCTTAATGACTGCAGCCTCCCAGCTAGCCCTCACACTGTATGAGTCTCCACATGCACAAACTGAAAGGTCACCTCTGATCTCTGCTATTTATATATTGCAAATTTGTCCACAGATACATATATAAAATGCTGTACAAAAAATAATGTCAGTGGAGCATTAAGGTTAAGTAAGTGGGCAGGAAAAAGTAAAGAATTGTGCATCCCTGCATAGTGACTTGAGGATAAATCCATCTCATTACTCCCTTGCCTTTGTACCTCAGTGTCAGAGGTTTCCTAGCACATCATGTGGAGGAGCCCCACAGCCTGGCTGTTTCTGGAGGACTTGTAGGAGTTGTACCTGGCTCCTGGCTATACTGCTGACCTGATGTGACCCTGGGCACTATGCATCACTTCTTTTGGGACCTGTTTCCCTAATCACCTTTTGTCTGTTTGGATCACACAGGTAGGAACCTCCAGCACAGAAACACATCTTTGGGCAGAGCTCAGCCACATGTGGGGCCATGTATGTGCTGAAAAGTGACAAAAGAGTAAGGGATGGCATCTTCCTTGATCAGCCTGAGAAATGTTATGCTTCACCATCCCCTCACCAGGATGCCCCCTTGCACTGCAGGCTAGTAAAGTTCAGGAAGTCTTTAAATTCAAATTAATTCATGGGGAACTTGAGAGAAACAGCCTCAGAAAGTGCTGAACTTCTTACAGTTGCAGCCCGATCTGTTATGCTGTGTGAGCCCTCTTTTGTGTTCAGATACAATCCATGGAAGACTGAAGGCAAACAGAGTCTCTTTAAGTCTCCTCCACAATCCCAATGCTTTTACTGGCACTGAGCAAAACACAGCTCAGCCCTCTGCAGCCAAAGTGAGATTCATTTGTCTTTGAAAACAACACAAATCTGTTTTCCTGGTTAAATAAAGTCCTTTGCAGGGTTCTGTTGTGGGAAGGATGTGTCAGCTTGTCCTGAATGGAGCAGTCATTAGGATGAATAGGTTGGTTGTTGGGCTGAAACAGCCCTCTGCACACTGAAGTGTCCTTCCAGAGACAGGCTGAGCCCTCACTGAGGGACTGCAGGTGCCTCTGCATCACTGCAGGCGCTTCTGCATCACTGCAGGCTTTATAGTGGTCATCCCCTTCCCACACCCCCATGTGGAGTTTATGATTGTTTTATTGCAACAATAAAAATAAAAATCCCACATCTTGCATATTCCCCTCCAGCCCTGTGGCTTGAGCTCGGGTTTCTACAGCAGAGGAGGCTAATGGGACTTGAACTACAAGTCCATTGCATGGTCTGTATTGCCTTGCTAATGTAAAAAGCCCATTTCCGGGCTGTCAATCTCTGTAATGCTGGTGCTTCCCTATCCTTTAGAGGCATGAGGAGCAATGACTAAGTAATGTTCTTAATTCTCCTCCTTGCTGCACACTTGTTCTGGGAAGTTTGGTGTGTAACTGGTAGGGAAGAAGGTTGCTGAAGTTCTCCAGAGGACATCAGGAATGAGGAAGCAGCAGTTAAAGTGGTTTGGTTCTCTCTGAGGCTTATTTTTCCTCCCTCAAATTTAGTTGAAAACAAGCAAGAGAAATGCAACATTTAAAGCACTTTGTAAGATTCTTTATGGTTTTAAATGACTTCATTTACATATCTTTATCTATGAAACCTCCAAGGAAACTTATCCGCTTGTTTTCTCATCTGCATCTCCTGCTTTCTGTGCTTTTTACACAAGAAAGAATGCCAGTGTCTCATTTGTGTATAAATACACAAACCAGTGCAGCTTGTATTGTAAAATACAGGCTGGTTGAGCAGGAAAGAGATCAATGCTCTAAAAAGAATGTGACACCTTAGGATGTGCGCTGTATTATATCATTCAGTGTTTGTTGAGGTCTTTTCCTGTGGCCTTCTGTAACATCTGAATATATATTAACGCTGTTTCTTCAGCGGATTTAGAGCACAAATAGCCCAGATTTGAGGCATTTGAAGAAGTACTTCTTGATCCTTTTGCTGGTTTGTTTGTATTTTTTGCTTGTGAAAACAATTCTCAAGAGCATTGTTAGGTGTATCATAGCAGGAACACCTCTGGGCACGCTGGGGAATGTGTGAAAGCAGGTTTCGAGAGCTTTTATTTTCGCACCATGTTTCAGTTCTGTAGTGATAAATGTTTTCTGGAGAGCAAACCTGGAGTCCCTCCCCTTGCAGGTCTCACTTCTTGAAATGTAAAAAGGTTTTTTAAGTTTCAGGGGTTTGTTTGCAGTCAGGTTGTGTCTCTCGTGACTGGTAACAGGGCAAATCAGCTATGTGCAAGCAGCACAAAGTGAAAACTGCTGCTTATATTAGAACCTGATGGCATTAGACAGGGAGGATTAGTACAGGACCTATAGCAGACAAGAGAGATTATGGCACAGGAATAAAATGAGGGAGGAACGGATCTTTTAGGCAATTGTGCATTAGTAATAGATGTACCACTCAAGACAAGCCTTATATACCCAGCATACCTTCTAGGCTGTGTACTGGGGAATTCCTGTGTCCTTCAGCAGGTGGGATGGATGCTGCTGAGTGCAGACAGCTGGGACAGAAGCATTTGGAATCACCTGAAAACCATCTTAATTCAGGGCAGTACTTTAAACTTGTGAGTGTGGGGGGAGAAAAATATGATCTCTTTCATTGCATGCAGAATCCTGGATGGTAGAACCAGACTGTACACACACACACACACGTAGCATTAAAAGCCCCATTTCATTACACACCCAACTAGTATGTGGTTCTTCCTGCCGGACAAAGAGCATCCTGCAGTGTGAGTGAAAGTTATGTGTCAGCTTTATTGCTGCAGTTTTGTGACCACAGAGAGCCCAATTATTTCAAATGGACCTCAGCCAATACGTTCAGATTTGATTAAGAACTTTTTGGAAGATAAGCATTTAGAGTTAAGGGCTGGCTCCAGCCTTAGTTATTTACATTGAGATGGGGAGGGGTAAAATCTTTTATTAGTGAGACTGTTTAAATATTTTAGCTCTTTATTCCAATATTGTGGCAAGAAGGAACCATATGTGTTCCTACAAAGAGAGCCTAGTACAGCCGTTAATCAGGAGGGGATCTATTAATGTATTAACATTCAGAATAATGAGCAAAAACAGCATGCACTGCAGAGACTAACACACATCTTTCGTCTGTGATTTTCAAATGTTTGGAAAATGTGATATTCCTCCATCTTTCAAAAGCTGATTTTCTGCCAAAAGAAGTTCTCTGCTGCTGTTAATTTTAGAAAGGTTGGATCTATTTACAAGTAGCAAACATAAGCACAAAGTGATGAAAACCAGGAGGATGTGGGGAGGATGCAGAGTTCATCCTAGGATGCAGAGTTCGCAGCAGGAGCTGATCTGGCAGGGAAACTTGGAGGCAATCTTTTCCTTTTCCTAACATTAGTGTGCAGAGTGGGCATGTGTTTGGAGAAGATACAAAGCCCAGGCTCCATTCTAACTTGCCACCACCATCTTTCTCCAGAAGACACTGGACAACATATGCGTATGTCTGCAGATCTCTATTGGGCTTTAGGGATTATTGCTGAAAGACTTGGCACAGGAAAAGGGTAAATTTTAAAGAGCTCAAGAATGAGAGAGATTGCCGGTTGAGCAGCTTGGTTGCCTCGAGGTCATTGCTAATTAGCAGCATCTTGCCTAAAAAAGTGGACATTACATTTTAATGCTGTTATGAAAACCAATCACATTGTCTCCCCTTTGCATCCCGTGCTATTTGCCTGCTTTGCTATGGCATCTGGAGCAAGCTGCATAAGGGAAGGGAAGAAAGCCCTTTGAAAGGGTGTGGAAGGATGCTGAAGTGGTAGTGGAGCTCAGATGAGAGAGGCTGGAGCATGACAGCTGTTACTGGATCATGCAAAAAGCCTGCCAGCAAAAATGCATCAGTTTGTGTGATATCCGGGTGTCTTGTCTTCTGTTTTCATAATTGCATACATGGTGTCTGCATAAATCTTTCCCCCCTTGCACCTCCAGTGAAAGGAGCTGACTGGTGGATGGCAGCACATCAGTGGGAGAACACCAGCAGGAAGAGACAACCAGTCAGATGTGTGTCAGATGGGGAGGGCCAGGGCCCGAGGCACATTCCTCGGAGGTTGCTCGAACATGGTGCATTCACTATATAGAAAACCTCTCCTTTTCCCTGAGGGAAGAGGAGCATGTTCATCCAGACATGAGAACCAGCAGTGCTGTCTTGCCATGTTCCTTCAGGAGGTTAGTGCCAAATGACAGTGCAGGCAGCAACAGCAGAAGCTTTCAGCAACTGCTGCGTAGCCCAAAGGTCTGAATGTCCCCTCAAGGGACAAGGTGGAATTCCTTTGCCTTTTTCACTGAATATAGAAATCCTCCTGCTTATTCACTCCTTTGCTGCAACCTCTGCCTTTTGAGCTGTGGGCTTCCTTCTTACGGTAAGATCAGATATGCTCAGGGAGAGAGGAGTCCTGTGACTATTTCACACTGGGTTTACCATTACAAGCCTATTTCATGGAAACCTGCACAGGCCATTTAATTGTTTTCCATACTGTCCTGGTCTTCAGGATTTCCTGACCGTGAAATACCAGTGTGTGTGTGAGTAACCCCCAGATACAGTTACTGGTAAACACCAGCTCCATGCATTCAGAAGTCTTGAAGTTGAAAAAGAAATGGTGAGTTTTGTGAAGTAATCATAGAATGATTTGGGTTGGAATGGACTTTCAAAGGTCATGTAGGCCAACCCCCCTGCAATGAGCAGGGGTATCTTCCACTGGACCAGGTTAATGGCATCTTCTCCCCCAGTATAAATCTGTATGTACAGATGCAGTCTAAGAAATGTCCTTCCCTACAGGGGCTTGTGGGCTTTTAAGAGTTGAAACTTATTCTTGAAGACACAAGAAAAAACATTTTACGTGCTCAAAATCAACTTTTCCCTCTGACTTTCTGGGTCATGATGGCTCCTGCTCACTTCATACCTGTTGACAGTTGTGCTGATGACAGCACTTTCAAATGAAGGAAATGTGAGCCAGCAAAAAAGGAAGAGCAATAAAAGTGTCTCCCTCAACTCACACTTAGATTGTGAACTTTGCTTATTGATGCTACAACAGCAGCTAACGTTATTTCCAAAGCCAGCACTTAAATTCCAATTTGGTACATCATAACTATAAGTCAGTCACACAGTCCCATAGGAAGAGGTAATTACTGACCAGTTCTTGCTCATAGTGGTTTTGCTTTTGGTAACACTGGCTGCATGCAGAAGTGACTAATATGTGTCACCAGTTTCCTCGATGTAAAGCTTACACCTGCATTTTAGCCTGGGGTGCCAGACTATGACAAACAAGAGCTAGAAGAGGGTAATGAATAAACATGGTGAGAATTTCAGCTGTGATCTGCCATCAGGTCCATCTGTTACTCCTTCCCCCACAAGCCTTGCAAATTCAGTGAGCCAGGAACAGGCATGCTCCATATACCGTCCCATTCTTCAGCCACATATCTAAGGTCTAATTGTCTGCTTGTCATTAAATTTATCACTTATGGTCTCTTGAGCCATTATTGGTCACAGGATTTTCTTCTTCAGTTCTTTAGCCTGCTGTCCACCACCCTACTTATGACAAGGCTTTCAGAAGGATACTGAAAAGATGAGGTTAAATGTATTAATCACATGCTGATGTCCACTGTATTGTAGATTAGCAGTTGCTCCAGGGACATGTGCCTCACAGGCATGTGTCCTCTGCTCATTTAACCATTCTCAGCCTCTTGCACTCACCCTCCATCTCTTGCAAAACTAAATGCCCAGCTCCTAGGTGAGGGGGTTCTTTTCCAGTTGGCAGCTGGTGAATCCTCAAGTCTGTGTGACCTAATTGCACTGTGTGATGGGCAGGCACTTCAGATGGGGTGAGTCTTGCGGTTTCCTCCTTACTTGCTCTGATTGGAGAAGAAAATGCAGAGGTCTCTAGCAAGAGAAGCAGCTAAGCAGGGGAATGGCGCATGCCTGGTGTGACTCAGGGAGTGGGGAAGGCTCCAGCAAGTTCTGCCTGTTGGGGAGCAGTGGTTTGCTTTGGGGAGCAGATGCCCATCTCCCAGGCAACGCAGCAGCTTGCAGAAAGCTACCATCAGAATTCACTGTGGTTCCAGCCATCTCTCATCGATACAGGGTTTTGCAAACTTAGCTGCTCCTATTCTCTTACAGACCTCATACAGCTGCACTTCACAAGTGGAGAATCTCCCTGCTTTGGGAACCGAGCCATCTTAACAGAAAGCCCACACAGATGATATGTTTTTGCATTTCTTCCCATTCCTTCTCATGTTCCAGAAAATCCCATGCTCTTGGTTCTCTGCTCCTCTGTTGCTTCCAGCTCTTCTCCCAGCGAGGGAGATGGAGAGGGATGTGATAAACAACTTGGCTAGTTAATTAGTTTCCTTGTCTAAATGAGGGATTCTTGTATGCTGGGTTCATTTGCCGTGCCCTTGGCATCTCCCTCAAGTTGCCTGCCTGCTTCTGACTGTCCTGGGAGAGAGGTTTGGGATCTGGTTGGAGTTGCATCTACTTTTCCATTTGTGCCAAGCCATCATGTTCAACGGGGCTAGGTTGCAGATCAGAAAGTGCCTCTGGATGGCAGGGCTGGAGAGCTACATGAGGCTGGAAAAAGAGAACTGAAATAACACCCATTCCCTAGCATTGCAAGTTACAACTGCAGACTCATTTCAAAGAAAGTAACAGGAGATTTTTCTCTCCCTAATTTATGTCTCTCCTGCATATGGCTTCTATGGAGTCACTAATGTTGCAGACAGATGGGTTGGCATTTTACTAGACAGAACACATGGGCTAGATGTTAATGCTTGTTAGCTGCTCGGTCTGCAGCTTGACCAGTCCAATACGGTCACCTCGCAGATGGTTGGAAAGCTGCAGCCTGGGTGCTGAGGCAGTCCAGCTCTGCAGCATGTGATTGTGACAGCAGTTGGGATAATGTATGTTTGGCTGCTCTGTCTGAAGGGCCTCGTTGTAGGTCAGAGATACCTGTGACTGGGGGATCAGTGTGGCTTCCCCGTGTGTCTGATTTGTAAAGATCTTGTGCCTTTTATTGAGATATACGGGCTTTACTCAATTCCACAGTCTGGAGTTTTCTAAGATGAGGTTGGAAAAATTCTATGAGCCCTGTTCTTTGCTCTCATTTACTTCATGGTTGGTATTTATAAGCATATTTGGCTGGTGAACACTATTTGGCCTGTTAAAAGGTGTAATTGACAATCTCAAGCTCTGATTTACAGCCTACTGCCAGTATTAGTTTTGAGCAGACATCCCATGCAATTTTCCTTTCTGTGATGTGAATAGTTTGCTGTGATTTACTCTCACCCAGAACTGTATTCAGCTGAACCATTTCTAAGTATCACTTCAACAGATCTCCCCAGGGTCAATCTTCTTGGTAGCTGTTTTGGAGACTGTATAAGAATCTGTGGATGCAAAGGTAGATGCTACAAGTGATCATTTGTGTTACCATCTTCCCTCTTTAACACTTCAGTTTACAGCATAATGGTGAGAGGCTGGGTGTATCCTGCAAATGGGACAGGGAATTTTAGTTTCAGGACTTGTCCTTTAAAACTCTCAAAGCACTTTTGGAAAATGCATGGCTATTAATCCACCCTGAGCAGTAGTTCTTCAAACCAATGATTTAAATTAGATATATTTGTCTCTGTCTGTCCTGAACTGGCGAGTAACATTAATGCACCCTGATAATAGCTGTCACATTTTACCCTGGGGGTTGTTCCTCAGTGACAGGTGAAATCACAGCAGTTCAAAGATCTGTCTTCAAGGATAAAAAGCTCTGTAGGAATATTCAGATATCAAATAGTAATAGTATGAATCAAAAAATATGCTTCCCTTATTTTAAAGGCTTTGATCTTATTTTTATGGCATCACATTTGACAGTCTAAAGGGCACTAACCTGTAGGAGAAACGTTTTGAGAGAAGATGCTGACTTGCCCTCCACTGTGCAGAGCACCATCCCCCAGGATTAACACCAGCCAGTTTTCCCCATGGAGCGGGGTTCAGGCGCTTCAGTGCACAGCTCTGCTCTTTTCACATGTTTCATTTCTTACATCAGGTGCAGGAGAGCTCACAGAGATCAAAACGTAGCTGTAGGGAGAAACTGCTGTGCAGTACTCTCTGCTCTGTTTCTTTTCTCCTGAGCAAGTGCAGCGTCCAGGACCCCATCATCTGCATAGTGCCTGGGTCATGTTTTTGGTTAAGATGGAAGTGCAGGAGCTGACCTCTTGCACAAAAGACATTGTGGGGTTGTGGTTCATCTCAGTGTTGAATAATAAGAAAGAGAAATGAAACGTTTGCTATAAATCTCAGTGCACACAGGACTGTTTCTCTACTTACCCCACCCTAGCTTTCAATTTTCTTCTTGGCATTGCCAGGCGTTTGCTTTTCTTTGCTCAGCAGCTAAAAGCAGCTTTTTCATTACATTTCCTGGAAGGCCCTTTACAGGCTTCCATCCCTCTCTGCCTCATAAATTCACTTTATATAGCAAGCTGGTGACACAGAGGTCAGAGGTCTTGGCAAGAAACAATTATTATAAAGAAGCACTTTTCCTTCTTTGGGTTACAGAGAGGATATTAAAGGGGGAAAAACTTCTCTGCAGACAAGGAATGGTTGTGAGAGATAGGTGACTTGATTGATGAGGAGCTGACAGAGTTACCTTGGGCAGGCATCCTGTCAGGCCAGCTGAAACCTACCAGTTGCCATGAAAAAAGAAGGAAACCAGTAAGCAGTTTGCTAAATAACCTCATAAATATTTGCATCCATGAGCATGTCTTGTGGTACAATGTGGGGTTTTTTTGGTTTGTTTTTTTTAATATTTCTCTAATTTTAAGTGAACAGCCTCTAATTAAAGTCGTTTAGTGGCTACCTGGGGACCTGGTATTTAAGCAGTGCATGATGCTTAGAAGAGATTGATTGATTGGTGAGGCATAACTCATTCGGGGGATTCTGATAATGACATCATCACCCAAGAGAGCCAAGTTAGAGCAATTAAATCTCAAAACCTCATGTTTGGGTTGTTAGAACTTCAGCAGATGGTTTCCACATGGACAAACACACACACACATGTGTTTTCCTTGGGTATTTTCTGGACATTCCAGGTTTCTGGCTCTGTTCTTGCTGGGCTGCCCCATGTGTGTATGAGCCTGTCCAAAGTGACCTGTAATGGTGATGTATGAGCTCTGCAGACCCAGGAAGAGGGTGCCAGCCCTCTTGGCACCAGTGCTTCTCCCCTCAGCATCTGCACATGGACAAGGCGGCCTTTGACATTTAGAAAAATCTCAGCATCCAAAGCAAGAGGCAGAAACAAAAGGATTTTCTCATTTAAAGGTCAGAGCCAGCAGCTTCTTAAAAGATGCTTTGAAATAGGTTTGTTGGGCTGTGACAGGGTTTATGTGTTCTAACGGGTGCCAAGGAAGCATCAAAAGGGTGGCAAGGACAGCCATCAGGACCACCAGTGTGCCCAAGTGACTGTCCCACGTGAAGAGGAGGTCTGAGGGATTCAAATGACAATGGCAAATTGCCACAGGGATGGATGTGGTAGGGAGATGTGCATATACTACACTGGAGCACGTGGCACAGCAGGCTTCAAGGTGGGGTGAGGACAAGACAAAGGAAATGAGAGTGAGAACTGGGGCAGAGAGAGGAGAACATGGCCACTACATGGCTCATGATGCCAGCGGAGCCTGTGGACCTGAACAGAGCAGGGAGAAGGTCTGTATGAACCCTTGGATGTGAAGCCATTGTGCCCCTTCCCTCAGTATGCATGGGGCTGTTTGTGGTGTGTATCCAAGAGTAGTTGTGCACAAGGATGCAGCACAGACAGTGATTTATGGAAGGAGCATTCCAGATGAGATGGTGCCTCTATGATGTTTGCTGGGTAAATGTCACTGGGCAATGATCCACTTACTCATTTTGACCCCTGATACATCTTAGCCTTGGAAAGTACCGTCTACCATAGAGCATGGCTGAGCAGCATCTGCAAAGCAAACTGGGCCAAGGGGAGGAAAGCCGCTCTGGCAGCCCTACCAAAGTCCTAGACTTCATCCTTCCACTCACTGTGAAGGTGTTTGAACTGGAGTTTCCAAGCTGAGACACAACTCTTTTGCCTGCTGTGCGTGGCACAGAGTTCCACCATCACTGTTGTCAGCTTGCCAAAACCCGTGCAAGAAAATCTACCTCCAGCAATTGGAGGTGTCTATTTGATGACGCAGGAGCACATGTGCTGCATGCATTGCATCCCCAAAGGCAGCTGTGTTTTCTCAATTTGGAAATCGGAGGTAGAATATCCCCACTTCATGCTGAAATCTGAAGTTGTACTGAATGCTGAAGATATCTTCTCACTTTGTCTTCATTTCTACATCATGTTTTCTCATGATGCCACATCTCATGTCAGCATTCTCCTTGGGCCTTGCAGCCACCCTCTTTTCAGTCTTATTCTGGAGTCCCAAGATGTACAGGATGTTGAGGCTTATGCTCAACCAGTATTTTTCAGGAAGCATCCTTTGTGTGATTTAAGTCACACTGCATGCCACTTCATAGCTGATGGTGCTTTTGAAGCCAAAGTTGGGACATCCATTGTTCTTATGTCCAAGAGGAAAAGGGCATACAGAAAACTAAAGTATTGTTGTACCTAGTTCAGAGTTCTGAGCCCCATGTTGTGAAGGACCAAAGGAGACACTGTCACACCTCTCAGGTGGTGGAACAGTAAATGCTGGGATTTGGCTTTCGGAGGGGGGGGGGGGGGTTCTGTGCAACAGTAGCAAGGAGGAAAAGAGCCATCTTAGCAGAATCAGTGCAGTCAGAAGCCCTGCATGTGTTAAGTTGAAACAACAACAGTTGGGAGAACCTCGTTTATGGCTCATATGTCGTGGCATTACCAGCCTGGTCCAGCCAGCTGCAGGTCCTTTCCCCCGCATGGTCCTTTGGGAATGCCTATTGCTCCTCTGCATGTCTACTCCTCACTGAGATGGTCCCTGTTGGAGAGGAGAGCTCACTTTTGCAGCACACTGGTGGTTATTTGAGAGACTTTTATATGTCTATCTAAACTATAAACCTTGAATAATTTACCAATTTCCAGGGCTAAGAAGAAGATTTATGATGTTTCCTTCTGGCAAGCAGCAGCTGATCTTGATTCTCCTGGAAAACAATTGTACTAATGGCTGCTTTCTGTGAGCACATCCAGTAGCAGCTACAGCAAGTTTATATTGTCATGTGGTAAATAGACCTGTCTTCTTGTGTTTTACAAGATAGTAAAATCTGCCCACTGATCTGATTGCTCTATGGGGTGGCACAACCTGGGATCAAAAAAAGGGGGTCACCCTTCAAACCTATGACAGGAGTCACATCTCCCACCAGCAGAATGGAGCATGCAGTGACACAGGGCAAAGACTGATTTCCATTGCTCTTCTAGGAAAGGTCCCCATAGGCCTTAAATCAGCCTGAACTGGCAACAGGGCTTAGTGAAAGCTGAAATCCTTCCTTTTGCAAGTATTTGAAATCTGAATAAAACATAACATAGACTTGAATCTGTGTAATTTAGTGAGCCAGGCAGATTTTTTTTTCCATAAATTAGAAGAAACCAATATAGGTCTATGTAAAGAGCACCTGAGAAATGGTATTCTCATAGTACTTAGCTTCAGCATGCTGAGCTGCTCCGTGCTCAGGGAATCTGAGAGTGCAGGGAGAATAATTGTGTCTCTGGTGAAGTGCTGCACTCAGTTGGCTTATTCAGCACAGCAGGGAAAGGGGGATTGAGGCATGATCATAGTCCCCAAAGTATCCTCTTGCATTGTCTCCCCTATGCATTGACTACAGGGCGGATAGGTGTACTCACAGGTTCAGCTTGTCCTTTGATCCCACGTTTGACTCCAAATCTTGATGTTTTTTCTTTCACACTTCTCTCTAAAAAGAACACAGTGTAGTGAGTATCTCTGTTTCAATGGTGTTGGGTGCAGAGCAGTCAGGGCTGGGTTTGTGTGTGCTCTGATCTCTCTTGCGCCATTCCCACTCATGGACTGTCACTGTGAATCAGTGACACTTATCGAGGTTCCTCAGTTTCGTATTTTCTTGGTAGATGGGCTTTGCTGGCTTTTGGCTCTATTTAAACTTAGAATTCCTGGGGATAGCATCACTGGAGTAAATGGTGATTGCATTACACAGCATATGTCTTGTGAATTGTTGGTTGTGCTGTCACTTGCAACTTTTTGTTAGCAGGGATTGTGTCCAGGATTTTTTCTTGGAGGGTTGAGAGGTTTTAATGTTAAAGATTGAGTAAAAATGAGTGGAAGGTTTCCTGGCTGGGAACTGTGCAGAGGAGGGCTCAGACACCCTCAAAGATTTGAACTGCTGGAGATTTCACCTTTGTATTTCTCATAAATCCACCTTTTAGAGCTGGAGTTGTGGGTGTGCTCTGCGCTGATCCGAAACAGGGTAGAACAACCAGACCCTGTAGCATTCATTCAGGAGAGCATCCCCTCCAGTGTCCTTGACATCATCCCCTTCTTGCTCCCACACCACCCACAGTGGCACTGCCTGCACTCACTGGGTGCACCAGGCAGGGAATAGACTGACATTTGAAAAGAAACCCTGTGAATTAATAGGAACATATTGCTATTATTTCCTATAATAACTTTATTTGTAAAGCACATGCTGCAAAGGTTCTCCTGCTGTCGAACCCAAAGCAACAAAGCTATCTGTACATCCCCATCTATACTGCATTCTGAACAGATGGGTGAAGGAAAAAAGCAATAAAAACAAAGAAGAAGAAAGGTAACAATGATAGCAATTTTAAAACACTCTCAGGGAAAAAAAAATCCTAATTTTTTTTAAAAGCAGCATGAGATTGAATAAACTGAACTGCAAGTGCATCCATCCTCAAAGTTTGCATGTAAACATCTCCCAGCAGAGAAAAAAATGCCTTTTTCCAAGTGTCTGCCTTCTTGCCTTGTTCCTGTTACAGAAGAGAGCATAAGAAACCAGGATGAGATGTGTGAGGTTTGTAAACTTCTTTTGGAGGTGCTGGAGATGTGGAGGCTGCAGTGGGTAGGACAGTGCTTCCCTTGACCACCTGACAGCCAAGAGAAACCACAGTCCTATTGAACCCAATAGGAAAGAACATCTCCGAAGCACATATTTGTTCACATAACTTTCTGTGAGCATTATTCCTTTGCCTCTGCTGAATGAGGAAGCTTTGGTTAGGAAGAGCAGTAGAGAGAATTTACCGTTAATCTCATGAAAAAGAGTTATTCAAATACAGCCTTCACCCACGATGCTGGTGAGCTCAAAGCAGAGAGGGGATTGAAAATGTTTATGTTACTCCGATTCCAAGATGATAAAACACAAGGAAAAGTTCTGGCACTGGATGCTTAATTTCTTAAGGAACTGGCTTTAATTAATGAAACTCGTAAACCAATTAATGGATTTACTTGTAAATTCTCAGAAAATGAATTCTGTGCTCAAAGAGTGGTTTAAATCTGCGGAGGAGGCAGTGTGTATTTCATACGGAGCTTGAATTCCCATTTTAGATGAATCCAATTCAGCACTGACTTCAGAGACACAAGCGATGCATTAATAATATTCAGACTTTCCTCCAAACCAGTGCTTCCCATCAGCCAAATCCAGGGGGGATTTGCAGAGCAAACCCCATGTGGCTTTCACAGCACCAATCCCATCTTCCAGCTGCTTGGATCATGGATGTACGTCCTCCCTTTGCTTCCAACTGGCTTCTTCATCTGCTGTCTCTCCCCTCTGTCTGCTTAGGCTCTTGAGTCTGACCCAGTGGTACATCAGATGTACAGAAAGCAAGCCAGGTAGCTCCAGAAAGCAGCAGAATAAAGCACTGAACATCCTTTGGAGTCACTGAAAAGCGACCAAGCCAAAGTGGAGGAGATTTAAACAAAAGCTAATTTACTTTTCCACACAGAAACCTTGTTCAGATTCCCTGCCTGGCTCAGGGGTGACAGGGGCATCCTTGGTACCTTGTGCTCTTTGCAATCCAAAGTGACATATACATGAAAAGTTCATAATCAAATGTGTCCAGGCTCCCAAGAACATGAAATCAGAAACAAGCAGGCTCCCCAGGGCTTGCGGTGGTTATCACTTCCCTTCTCTCTGTCAGGTATAGCTATGTTTTTCCCTTCACATGGCAATCCTCTGCTCTCTCTCTTGGGGTAGGGATCTGCCCCGCTCCTGCACACACTGGGATGATGCCAGCTTTACTGGTGCTGCTCCAAGGGGAAGCAGAGCTGCAGAGCAATTAGGGATGGGAGCATTTTAAAGAGGAAAATGGCAAGGGGAAAAATTAGCATTTGTGCGGTGATGTCTTTGCTGTTTATTAATAAACAAGCTGCTTTCATGCCTCCAGGGGCAGGAGAGGCTTCAAGCATTCCTTATTTCTCTTGCATATAGCTTTTTTTTTTGCGTGTTTTATATGTTACTGGAGATTTGTAATCTTCTTCCCACATGTTGAGTTTCCTTATTTTCATGAGAGCATCTCTGGAATAATTCCTCTGGAGCTCTTGGCTTTGTGCTGCTGAGCTGATTTAAACATCCAGGAGCACTTGAGGGATGCAGGGTGGATCAGCAGCTTGTTGGGAAGGAGTCATGCTAATTAGGAACAGGTCTGCTTCCTCCTACAGAAGCAGAATGACTTCAGGGATAAGTGTTTTCATGGAGAGAAAGCCCTTGCACATAGCTCCTGCCTCCAGAGATCTGAGTGCTGATGGGGATGGCAACCCTGATGTAAGCGCCCCAGTTCTGTGCTGGCAGCAAAGCCTGGCCCCTGTGCAACCTCTTTCCAGGATGGTCAGACTTGTCTCTCCACTGCCCCATTTGTCACTGGGAGAGGCTCCCACAGGATCCTCCATGGATAGGACAAGGGGTGATGGGGTTAAACTTAAACGGGTGAAGTTCAGGTTGGATATAAGGAAGTTCTTTACTGTGAAGGTGGTGAGGAACTGGCATAGGTTGCCCAAAGTAGTAAATGCTCCATCCCTGGAGGTGTTCAAGGCCAGGCTGGACAGAGCCTTGGGTGACATGGTTGCAGAGGGTTGGATCTGGATGATCTTAAGGTCCTTTCCAGCCCAGGCTATTCTATGGGTTTATGCCCAACTCAGTAACAGCTCAGTTACCTGTGTGCTGAGCACCCATACTGCAGCAAATAACATGTCCTTGGTTACAGCTGGATCCATGCAAAAGAGGCTTCAGGGCAATGCCACCAGCACTGCTCTGTGTCTTGGGAGGTGAATTGAAACCCCGCTGTATTAATGGGTTTGTTCTTCTTTGCCCTCAGGCCTCCAGCTCCTCCGGTCGAAAGATGCAGCTTCTGGAAAATGAGTTCTCCCGAACCATCCGGGAGCTCATCGAGCTCCACCTGCTTGGCCAGGACAGCATCCCAGCATTCCTCAGTGCACTCACCCTCGACCTCTTCAGCCGGCAGACCATTGCTTAGCATCCCACTGCCAGCACCAGCCACGTGGAGAGCACTCCTGGGCAGGTCTCTTGAGGTAGCAAAGAAGAATTCTTTCCCCCACCATCCTTTACTTGTGGTATTGGGTTGTCTCTCTTTTGCAGAGATCTCCTTCTCTCCCTTTCGTCCTGAAATCCCACTCTGATTCCTATGAAAAACATCATTTCCCTCCTGTGGGAGGGCAAGTCTAGCTCCATCCCAGGGTTCCAGTGTGCCAAGACCCAATCACTACCTTTGAACTGGGAAATGTGTTCATCACTGCCTAGCCTGTGTCAGCATCTCTCTGGGAATATGATGGGAACTGATGGTTTGAGGAGCCATAGCATCACTGCCTGCAGCTTTTCACAAAAGGATCACCCAAATTTGAGCCCTGGCAGAGAGATGAGCCTTGCAAGAGGCTGGTGCTTCCTACCCTCATGGTTGCCCTCTCCTAATATGAGCCAAAGGCTTGGTCCTTCAAGCCAGGGAGCTGCAGAAGAATCAGCCATGAGTAACAGGTTCTTTGTGGATACCTCCACCTCTTGCAAGCAGCTCATCTCTCAACAGGGCTGAAATTATTTTCCAAGATATCCCATTACTTCAGTCTGCCATCACTCAGCAGACAAGCACAAGCACAAATGGCCATTTGAAGGCCGTGTACCTGTGTTGACACCACAGTGTAGTGTGATGTGCTCACATGTCACTGGTGTGCTTTTTGTTCCACACCAGCAGTCTTGGGTTCTTGATTATCTCATGACTTGCAAAGGGTGGGAGGGAGCAATTTGGGTTATGCTCACTGCTGCTGTGTTTAGCTTGCTGCCTGCCACCAGGCTGTGGGTACCTGCTCTCCTTGACAGTGGTCTCCTTCCTCCATGGAGGAGAGGGCACCCCCTCAAGTCTGACATTTTGTGTTACAGTGGATATGGTTCTTCTCTTGGAAGAATAAAGTGTCACTTCCTCAACTAGGTGTATGACTCCTTTATTTGGGATACATACTCTCCCGCATGTAAATCGTGACAATGAATCATCCATCAATGGTCTGATGCTGGTACTGCTTTGAGAAGGAGGACATCGTTATCTCAGTTTTTCCAGACAAGTCTCATTCATGCTGTAAAACAGATTAGTTTGTTATGAACTTGTGTGTATATTGATTTCCCCTTGATACCAGCAGGAGCCTGCTTCCTAAGCTTAGAGAGAAGGTAGCAGGCTAGAAAGTTAGCTTAGATGCTCCCAGTGGCTGCAGGGTTGGCCATGCATGCTGTCATCACCTTGGGACCTATCCGTGTGTCTACAGGTGCAGAGAATAGCCACTGTAGGCCCAACTGATGAGAGATGGAGGGACAAGCATGTCCTCTCAGGGGCTGCATCCTCCGTCTCCTCAGCCCTCCTTTTCAAAGGGTTTGCAGGGAAGTGCAGTAGAAAAGTTGGGAGTTTTCTCTTCTGCCTGAAGTCCTGGTGGAAGATGAATTGCCTGGCCTGCTGTGCCAGGGGAACGCTGCCTGATTCATATGCACAACGTGGCACTGAGAGTCGCCTTTCTCAGTCATGAGGAAAATGAATCCTGACGTCAGGCACATTCAGCTCCTCCGCCAGCACAATAGCAGATCCTGGCTGCCTCTGGAAATTCTTCTCTTGGCTCCTTGCAGGAGAAATGAAGTAATTAATAAGTTTACAATAAACCCTCTATCTTAGCAAAACACGGGTGAGGCGAGAAGCAATGCTGCAGAGTGACAAGGGAAAACACATTCTGCCTGTTGGAAAATTGCCTCCCAAGAGTAAAAGGATAATAAGTTGGGGTAGAAAATACAGTACTCTTCTGAGATGCCTTTGGTGGGGAGGAGAGGCAGATGGATTACTGCTCTGCACCTTGTTCTCCCAGCAAGACTGATTTGTTCAACTGAGTTTAATAAGCAGCATGGCTGGGAGAGGTGTGTTGTGAGGATGGGTGCTTGGCTCCTATGTGGAGCCATGCCTGGTCCTGCTCTCGGCTTGGGAACTGCTGGGGTAACTGTCCTGCTTCGGCCATTAGGGTGTTGCGCTGTTTCACATCAAGTGGGCTTAGCCACTACATTCAACTGGGACTTCTGGGAACTTGGCTGCTCTCAGGCTCACCAATGAAGGCCTGGCAGCATTCATGTGGATGTGTGACCATTGCAAAGCCACCTGTGGAACACAGGCTTGTGACTGGGCACAGGGAAGAGAAGCTGAGGCTCCCCAGTGTCTAGTTTCAGCACTGAATTCAGGATGAAGCCCCAAACATATGTTTATATCCTGCCACCATGGCAGCTCCCGTGTCTGCTGCTGTCATTAGACTGCTTGTCTCAGCTGTGAGAGAGCTGTGAGGAGTAACACAGTGCTGAATTTCACAGTGATTGCTCCTTCCATGCTTGCTATGTGGAGCTCCACAGCGATCACAGGATCCTTCTGTGTTCACTGCCCTCTCCATGGGTCGTGCCTCTTCCGGGAGCGGTGCAGAGACCCTGGTTGCCACCAGTGGAACGTTTCAACCACCCAGTGGTGGTGGCACAAATCCTGGTGGTTTTGGCTCATCACTTGCAAAGCTCCAGCCTGATTCATGGAGAATCCTGTCAGAAAATCTTGGGAGATTGGTAATAAATTTGCAGTTGGTTGGAGAGGAGAGGAGGGAGCGTTAACAAGTGTGCATATGCTCACTGGGTCTCCATGCATGCTCGCTGAGTTTATGGGCTTTAAGCTGTAAAATGTGATTTACTAATGCACAGCTGAAGGACTCTGTGTATGTGTCTTGGGGCGCTGACTTGTTTGCGGTGTTGCCTGAAGCTTCCCTTCACTCAAACTGCTGTGAGCCCCTGCTCCTCTACTCATCAGCCCTTTTCTTTTGCGTGCATATATAAATGCAGAGAGCTGTCAAGTGCTGCCATGCGATCCTTGAAAGCAGCAGAGCTCTTGGCTAAGGCAGGTGTTGCAAAGTTCATGCCTCTCCTAAGGTCACATCTCTAATCCTGGAGCCTTTTGCTCCTGCTTTGTGTCTCCTGGCTCTTGGCATCTTTGCTTGCATGAGCCTCAGAGTTTTCCTGGAAGTGTGCGATCCTGGGAAGGAGCTAGGGAAACCCTTTATGGATGAACCATAAGGAGTTTGGGATTCAATGATTTTGATTACTGATCTTTGTTGTGCAGCACTACAGGAGGAAGGGAAGAAGAGGGAAGAGCGTGAAGCTGTGATGGAATAGGTACCCAGGGAGCAAAGGGCAGGAGCAGAGATGGGGGCAGATGAGAGGAAGAACCAGGATACTGGACAGAAAGGGAAGCCCAGGCTTCTGAACTTCAGAAGGAAAAGCTGTCTTCTATTGTGTGGCAGCTTGGGCCTAGGCTCTCCCCACCTCAAGGTCTGGAAAGATGCTGTGATTCCCTAATGGCAGAGAGGCATTTCCCTGCGGCAGCTCCCTGCCAAGTGCCGTTTCCCCACATAGAGTTGGTTACTGGAGATGGCTGATGCTGCCATTATCTGAATAGCCCATGGCTCCAGGTGGGCAAGAGCCACAATGGAGAGGGATGAGCATCCTCAAATACCTCCTGGATTGGGAGAAGACCTGCAGTGGCTCATGGGGATTGACAGAGAGGATTTGGGATGGAGGGTGATGGGGCAGGAGTGATCCCACTCCTGGCTTTTGGATTTTCTGCCTGTCCTGGGACAAGCCCGTGAGGCTGTTCTGCACTGTGGGCTCTATAAAATGGGAATATCACTTCCTGGTCATGGCCTCCCAGCACCAGCCAGCACTGAAGGTTGTTTGACCCCAAATGGAGGGAGCCCAGATGGGTGGCAGCATCCCACAGGGGGTTATGATTGGTGGAATTTGGACACAGCACCCCAGAGCTGCAGCACTGGCATTGCCGTAGCTGCTCCATCGCTTCCCTCTGCTTGCTTCAGTCCACCAAGGAAACAGGGAGTAGCATCCACTCGTTCCATTTTCCAACCCCAGCAGTGGGCTGAGAGGCAGCTGGGAATGGTGTGAGTTGTACTGATGGCTGGTTGTGTCAAAGTGTCTGGGGAGAGGGGCAAAAGCCTTCCTAAGACATCACCAAGGTAAAGGTGGACCTCAGCAGCCTGTGCTGCTCTGTGTGAGAGGTGCTGCAGCCAGGGCAGGCTTGGTTCTTACAGCTTTTCACTGGTGGAAGACAGTGGGAAGATGATGACAGTGTCAGATGCCAGGTGAACGTAGCTAATGATGGTGTCTCCTTGGCGAGGCAAGTGTAGTAGCTGGGGAGGACAGAACAGGTTCTCCTTGTTGGTGTAAATCACATTCACGCTGTGACAGCAGATTGGGATTTAACAGCAGCGATGCTAAAAGTTGCATGATATTTAAAAGCTACAAAACGCTCCCACTCTGATCAGGGGAGGGATATTAAATAAATAAATAAATGGGAAAATCAGCAAGGCTTCTTCAGGAAGTCGTGAAATATTAAAACCCCATCCTTCCCAACAGGAAAGCTTTTTTCAGGCTAAGAGGAGCGCCTGAACGGCATCTGATGATATCGCATTGACACAAGTGTCTAGAAAAATAGGGGAGGAATGTATGATCTGTTCTCAAAAAGGAACCCTAGCTAATAGGAAATATGCTGATGCTACTTTTAATTTCATGACTCAGGTTTGCTGCAAAATTGATGGGAATCTGGATGGAGGCTGGAATAGCGAAACAGTTCTCTGCTGTGTGGGGGTTTTCCACTTCTTGTTTTCGTTTGGGTGTTGTTATTGTAAGAATCTTGGTACTCAGGGGGCTTGTAGGTGGTATTGAAAGGGCCAGGAGCAGTCTGGATCCAGAGGAAACAGGAGACGTTTGTTTCAGAAACATTTGACATAGAAATCACTGGCCAAAGCCTTTGCAGAGGGGCTTGCAGCCATCCCAGTGGCTACTCCTGCTCCTTCCACCCATGGTGGCTGGCTCTGCTTGTGTGTGTGCTTTCCCTCAAAGCAAATACAAGGGACAAAACAGAAGGAAAGCACACCTTAAAGACACTGCTGCTGGGTAAGTTAGGGAGCACAAAGGCAAAAGGCAGCTTATGGTTTTGGTCTCCAACCAAACCACATTCATCCACCAATGACCATCAAGTTGTGTCACTTCTCTCTCCTGCTCCCCCAAAGTGGGATTAAGCATCTCCCAGCCCCTTCATCTCCCCATGCTGTTTCCTGGCCCAGGCTCCAGTGCTGATGACTTTATTAGTGTTGCTAATTTTACCTGATGCTGCTTCCTTCTCTTTGTGACAGGTTGTGTTGTGTTGAACTCTCCAGCTGACTGATTGAGCTCTCTTTAATATTCCCTCATTTACTTTGAATTCTCTTTGTTGGCTGTTGCTTGTCGTGGGGTTTGTCGTTTTTCTTTAATCCTCCCACTGCCTCTTTTTCCCCCTGGGTCCCTCTGATGCCTCTTCAACCTGGAACAAAGCCAGAGACCATCAGGAGGTCACTGAAACACAGACGGTTGTTGGATTTAAATAAGGACTGGATAATTTTATGACCATTAACGAGACTCACTGCCATGCAAGCTAAAATAATAAGGGCAATCATATCTCATGCTTCGGGGAGCAAGCTGATTGCCTGGAGGGACTGAGAAGGTAATTCTGCATCCTTGACTCCCCCCAGACAGGATACAGAAGCACCAGACAGGTTGAAGGGCAGGAGGATGTACAAGGCACAGGGCCTAGCTAGAGGGTAAGAGCATTTCCCTGGTCACCTCTAGCATCACTCTCCTTTTATCTGATTATTTGAAACTTGTGGTATCATAGAACCATAGCATAGCCTTGGTTGGGAGGAACCTTCAAAGCTCACCTAGTCCAACTCATGCAATGAGGAGGGACATCTTCAACTAGATCAGGTTACCCAGAACTACATCCATGATGAAATATGTCTCCCAGGCAGATGAACAGCTCTGAAGTTTGGCAGATGAACTTCTCCTCTCTCGATGAGCATCTACTGGGTAACGTTTTGTGCTCTATAATTGTAGGCACTTTGCTGGTGATGGTTCGTCTGCCAGGCTGTCCCCATAACCACTGCCAGAAAGCAGTCTCCCTAAAGAGAAATTAAAAGCATGAACCTCATGTAGGTCCTTTGATTTGGAAGTGCCTTCCAGTCCCCATTGGAGTGCATGAGGGAGACCAGCCTTACCCATAATGAGGTGATGGCAAACTGCACTGTCCTTCTTTCACCCCTTCTCCCCACTGTGGCTTTCCTAGCTTCTCTGCTGCATGTATGTTTCCACAGCTTGTTTTGGGAGCTACACTCCAGCCCTGAGGGGTGTACATGATCAGCTCCCATTTGGATCCTGCTGTTCCAAGGCAGGGCTGCCCTGGAATGGCATGCTCTGAAGTGACAGCTCCTCTGCTCTGAGTCCTGGGAGGGGAAGGACCAATCCTGGCTAGGAGGCTATGGTGAGGAATGAATCAAACCCACAGGGAACCAATGTGAAGCACTGAGATGAAGAGGAGCCTGCCAGATAGCACCAATCTCTTGGGTGGATCCATTCTGCCTCAGATGGATGTCTTTGGGTAAACCTGTAGGTAACATCAGCGCTTTGTTTCAGTACTGGAGACTCCTGCCTGCTACACCAGTATCCTGGACACCAAGCCCTGGCCTCATGTGGGCAAAGCATCACCTCTGTGCTTCCACCCAGATCATGGGACTCTTCACCCTGCATGTAGATGGCACAAGCCCACCAGTGTGCTGCTGATGCTGAGCTGCCAGCCCTGAGGTGAGGATGATAGCTCTGCAGGTCAGGTGTTAACTTTGCTAACTCTTTAGAAAACACTAAGTGCAGAATAAATCCTAAGCATGCTAAAGACTGATTTTAAGGGATCACTGCGGTGATAAACTATAATTAACAGTCTATAGCACCACTTATTTAATTACACACAGGCAGAGCTGGGAGGCACAGGTAGGTTGATGAGCAAGTTGGGAGCCACCAGCACTGACTGCTCAGCCCCAGTGGGTAACCCTGAGGGAGGTTTGGACGATGCAGGCTGAGTTAGTTCAGTTGCCACCTCCCACCAATGCTGAGATCATATGAGCTATAGGAGTTCACATCCTGCACCCACCAAATTAATGTGGAGCAGTGTGCAGTCTTGTCATGGCTCTTCCCCGTGTCTTTGCTTCTGCAAAGGGACTTGTGAGCTCTTGAGCGGTCCCTGCTCTTTGCTGGTGAGGATGGGGTCGCAGTTCCTGTGGGACATGCTGCCCATGTCTGCAGGTTCTATCTCTTCCTGTGTGCTTCCAGTTCAGCCCCCCTGCACCCCACCTTTTTAATACAGAGAAAGTGCTCAGAGAGGATGGAAATCCCACCTGTGTGGGATGCTCAGCCCCAGTCCCACTGCCAGATAGGGTGCTTCTACAGGTTCCTGGGGCTGAAGCAGAGATGTTCCCAAGGTGAGGAAGGCAACAAAAGCTTCAAAAGCTGCAGCATCCTCGCACACCCCCCCGTTTCCATCACTGCTGCTTCCTGGCTTCACAGTTACCTCTGGCCTTGTACAATCCCCAGGTCCTTTAACTGGTGTTAACTGTAATGAATGATCTTGTCCTCCTTGTTTGTCTCCTCTTTAGTGTAACACTGTAATTAGCTTAATTACCAACAGATTCCTATTTTTTTTTTAGGTAACTTAAAATGGAAATTAAATTTTGCACCAGGTTTTACAGGCTGTTAACGGGAACCGAATAATCAAGCCTGACTCCAAGTCCTTGAAAATGAGTATTAAAAAAGGTCTGAATTTGCATATTCATGTTTTTAATAGGGTTCAGAAGGTATATTTGCAACTGATGAAAAGGATTAATTAAGCCTAATTTGCATAGGAAGAACCGTTTAACCCCTTGCATCCTAGCAAAGCAGAGACTGACAGTTTGAATACCAGGGTTTGGTCCTGGAAAGGCACATGGGCAACGCGGCACAGGGCTGGGAGCAAGGCACCGTGGAGCATCTTCCTGCCACTCCAGGAGGACAGAACATGGAGGAATCCATGATCCCACCATTGCCCTGGCAAAGCCAGCTTGGTTCCTGAGCTGTTCACAGCAGGGCTGCCTGTGGCCGGTATGGGGAAGGAGCCCCCATGGCTGGTAGAAGCACCAGAACCTTCATCTCCTGGTGCCATCTGCAGGGATCAGTAAGATTGGTGCTAGTCAGGGGTTAAAGGCTCTCTGGGAATGTCAGACCAGGGTGAGACTTGGTGTGTCCTGTCTTGCTCCTAGCTGTCAGCCTGAGGCTCTGCTCTGGAGGTGACAGCATCACAAAAGACAGAGATTCCTGCAAGTTCAAGGGAAGAGACATAGAGCTGCATGCACCTAAATCCCAGCTGGCTCCCCTGGCATGGAGAAATCAAGGGGCTCTTACACAGCTCTATCCAGTCATCTAAGAAAAGCAGATAATAACACACCCCCCCCCCCAGATAAATCACACCCCTAGCCTGGAAAGCAGAGCAGGAACGTGACACTTCCCAGGGCCCTACAAAGCTGAGAACAGAGCACAGCTTTGAGTCAGCGCCTGAACGTTGCTAAAAAGTAGGAAGAAATAAATAAATCAGGCATTCATTTTGCTTCAGCAGGTGGTGAGCTGCATTCCCCTTGTAATGCTTTGGTGGCATGTGTTGCTAATTATTTTTCGGGTGGAATTTGCTGTGCGCAGCGCACGGGGTTCATTAGACAGAGATGGCTTTGAAGCAGCGTTTGGAATTAATGCTGGCATATGTAAATGTTTCTTGTGCCATGGAAAAGCTGGCTATAAATGATGCATGAGGTCCAGTGAGAGCGATGCTCACTTTGTTTATACACACCCGTTGGGCTTTGTTACGCCAAAACCAGGCAGAGGAAAAGCAGCCGTATCTTGCACAGGCCATATATCTGCTACCCAGCTGTACGTGAGTGTTTAGCAGAAGCTAGCATGGGATGCTTAGGATGCTGCATCCCAAATTTACCCTGGTCAGAAACATGTGTTATTAACCCAGCAAGGCTGCTGCTACCTCTTCATTCAGCATCTTCCCCAGGTACCCCCAGACAATGAGGATACTGCCCTGTAAATCATCAAAGTCCTGACCCATGCACCTCACTCAAGCCAAACCTGCCTCAGGGAAGAGGTGCTTAATGGTAATAGCAGTGTCAGGAGTCCCTGCCACCTCCTTCTGCTCACCTGACTCATCTTCTCAGCACAGGGTCCATGGGGCCATGCTGGCAGCACAGATGGGGAACATTTCGCTTAAGAAGTAAACCTGAAGAAAGAGAAAGAAAACACAAAGCCCACAGCTGAGAGAGCAGAAGGCAGTGCCTGGGGCAAGAAACCGAAGGGAATGTAAGATCCTTCAACCCCTGTCTGCACCAAAGGCTTTTGATGATGGCACTGCTGCTGCTGAACATGTCCCAGAAAAGCTGGGGTCAGCCCTGGGCTCTGGTCTGCTCTAGGGTGGGTATATTTCAGCCCATCTTTCAGAGATGAATACTTGTACATCCCTTCTATAAAGTAGAAAGATCCCTTTTGGATCACTCAACAGTGAGGTTAAGAAATATCTCCTCAGCATCTTCTAGGAGCAGTAAAGCAGGGTCTGGAGCATCACTGCACCCAAAATAGGGCACCTCCATGGTGGCAGCTGAGCATCTGGGTACCTTCTTATCTCTCAAGTGTTGAGGCCAGTGTTCCAGTGGGTATCTAAGCTGATAAGGCCCAAACCCATCATGAAGTGGGTGAGAAATAGTGACAGATTGGGGTACATGTAGAGAATGCACTGACAGCTGCTCTGCAAAGCTCTGTAACTCCATGCTGGTTGTTTCAAGTTAGACATAAATGATCTCTGTATTGGTCCCCACTCACAGAATGGCTCCATCCTGATCAAAGTTTCCTCTTTCTGGCTGTTGCCCTGACCAGGAGCAGCCCCCAGACCCTCATCTACCCCTAGATAACTGGGGAGGATGTGTGGGGCAGCCTCTTTGGTGCTTATCCACTCCTCCACTGCCAAGAAAACAAGCTGGGAATCACCAGGGTGCAACTGTGTCACGTTTCCTCTGCAGTGTTTATGGAATTGCTTGCTCATCAAACACAAAGGGAACAGTTTACTGTTTAAGTAAAGCAAACATAACATACCTGCGTCTTCATTGCTGCTCAAAAGGCTGCTCTGCTCCCTCCAGCCTCTGTGCTTGCCAAGGCAATAGGGCTGCACAGTCAGGGTGTTTATGAGCCTGAATCACACACATCCGCACACAGAGAAGAGTCCCCATTCCTGCCCTGTGGATGCCCCATCAACGTTCATGTAGACACTGGCACAGGGGCAATTCCTGGGCAGGATACACCAAGTTTTGGAGAGCTGGACCCATCCATGTCATGCTCCTCAGCCAGACCTCCAGACAAGCTCCGTGTCGTGGGTCTGATGTGGACAAGCTCCAGGAAGGAGCTGAGCATGAAGCTGTGACCGAGTGCTGAGATGTTGTTGTATTTTCCTACTTCCAACTGTTTATTTACCAGCATGTTGGAGAGCAGCGATCTATTCCTCATGCCTTATTGAGAAGCTCAGCTGTGAAATAACTAAATGAACCATCCCTTTTTATTATCCTTTGGACTTAGGAGAGGAGCAATCAGTTAATGGCTGACCAGTTTTTGAGGATGCTAAGCACATTACAAGTGCTAAGTGTTATTATTTTCCCTGCAATGCTTTATTTTTTCCCTCTGAATGCTTAGTTTAAATAACCCTTTCAATTACATTCTCCGTTTCCATGCATTCTGCTCAATTAAAAGCAGTGCTGCTTACAATTCACTCACCTCTGTGGCTTCCAGGTCTCTACAAGCCTCATCCTAACCTTTGCCTCTCAATCCCGGGTTGAAACATCCTTTTCTCTAGGTTCAGCATCTGCCCCAGCTCTGCTTTGGCTTCTTAAAATCAAATGCATCCACGTTCCTTCCCCACAGGTACATCAACCGCTGGCATCTTGCTCTTGCATATCTATTTTTCTTTCTTGATAGGGGAACATCTTGCAACCTTTCCTTCTAGCTAAATTAGCTCCCTGGATAAGCAATCTCCTCCCACTCGCTAGCATCTTCCTACGATGCCTTGTGCCGTTGGTTTCTTCATGTTTAGGGAAGGATGACAGATAGCTGTCCGAAGGATGGCTTTGTACCTTGCTGTCAGCCAGACTACCTTGTCTCATCTGGAAATCCACAGCCATGTACATCTATGGCTTTGCAGAAGAGCGGGACTGGCTCAGACTCCACATTCAGTGGGTGAATCCACAGCTCCTCCTGACAGCTCCAGAGCAGTGATCAGAGGCTGAGTTCTTCACAGCTACAGATGGGCTCTTTTGGGTATGGTGTTCTTCAATGCCAGCCTGGGGTAGGGGCTTCTCATCCGCTCAGCCAGAGGAGCCTCATGACTCTATGAGAAAGGGCTTGAGCATCTTTGGTGGTGAGGGGCAGCTCCCAGCTCTGCTCCATCTCTGCTTCCCCACTCTCCTGACAGCTTTGTCTCAGGGATGGAACTGCAAGATGGATGAATGCTGCAAGATGGATCAGATACCAGCCCACGTCTCAGCTCACCCCCTATCCCAGCTGTGAGCTCTGACATGGAAATAGATTTAGGGTATCCACACTCTCCCCAGCCTCTGCTGCCGGTCTCTTGGCACATGTCTTACCCTGAGCCCTGGTGTCTGCATTTGATTGTCTTTTAGGAGCTGTGGTCTCCCTGCAAGGCTGGAGGAGGCTGTGGGGCAGCTCAGGGGGTTCAGCTGACAGCATCTGAAGGGTTTCTCATGCTTAGGGCTGCCCCATCCCAGGCAGAGATGTGTGCGTGTGTGAGCTCTGCAGTGGGTGGTACTGTTGTTACAGACAGAACGATCTAAGGATATAATTGAGATATGGTTTGTATGGAGGGGTAATATCTCTTAATGCAACAGCTGAGGTGGCTGAGGAGCAAGAACCAAAACACACAAGCTTTTGTACGTGCAGGCTCTTTGTCAACTGAGCCAAATGGATCAGGGATGTTTGCACGGACAGCAGTGGATGGTTCATGCCCATGTACTTGGTGGCCACTTGACTCTGCCAGCTCCCTGGAGTGATTCTCAGCAACTGCCCTACTCCTCCTCCTTGCATCTTCCTGCAAGACAAATCCCAGGTGGGGCAGGAGGGCACGTTTGGGAGAAGCAGGCTGTAAGCTGCAGGGAACGGCAACCTTTGTGTCTTGGGTACAAATGTAGTGGAATTAGAGTAATTAATTTGGCTGCATCACATGAAGAGTGCCAATGTTTACTTAGGAGACCACAGATGAGCTTTAGCCTTACCCAGAGAGGCCTCCTGCTGCTCAAATGGGCTGGATAGCTCATGATTGCAGGGCAGGAGATGCCCGAGGAAAGCTGTGCTGTGTAAAAGCAATGCTGAGAGAGAGGAAGAGATTGAAGAGCCCCCCCCAGCAAAGGCAAGCTGCAGGCACCACACATAAACTTTGAGGCATCCCATCACACTCCTGCAGATCAGGGCAAGCCAGCCAGAGGCTTATGCAAGGATGGAGGAGGCTGCCAAGGCTGGATGCTGTGGTGGGATTGCAGCAGTTGGGTTGCTGCAAGTGGGGTGGGAGGAGAGCATGGATGTTATATGTGGGGCTAATCACCTCCTTTCACAACTGGAAGCACTAAAGAATGTGATAGACCCAGAAGAGAGCCTAGGAGATGAGAAAGAGTGCATGTGGGACAGCACCTGCATAGCTTAATGGAGGAGATGGACCAGGAGAGAAGAGCTCATTAGAAGAGGGCATTGCACAGAGGAGAGGACATAAACCACAAGAAAGCTGATAACAGGCAGAAATGGAAATCTTTTAGTCCCAAAGAAAGCAAGGATGGAGTACAGTAATGAGCTCTTTAATGGCGAGGCAAGTAAAGGTGAGCAGCAAATAGCTATTGCCATCCAGCTTTGCTGAGTGCGGAAAAACAGATGTTGGTGGGATGTGAGAAGTGATCAGCACATACGAGAACATCAGCACACCCTTTAGCATCCATTAAATTGCTGAAAAGGCACACGTGCAGATGCAGAGACCTGGCAGACTGTTCTGGTCATCTACAGGGGGAGGAGGGAAACAGTATGTTCACATCCCCTTTTGACCAAAAGGGCAGCAAAACTAGAGTAAAAACTTGCATCCTGCTTGCCTGCTTCCTGCAGGGTGAAAATCCACATCCCCGATACTTCTGTGTCCTCTTATCCCTTGCACAGAGGAAACTGAGTCTGGAAAATTGTCTTCACTCTACACCAGGTTGTTTCCCTTCATTAAGTATTGGGCAGAGCAGGGAAGATGGGAATGAGCAAGCTCTCATGGTGTCATTTGGATAACCTGTACCACCCTTCTGGTGGGGCTGGTGAGCTGGCTGAGGGGTAAAACATGGGATATAGCGCACAGGAAACATGGAAAGGTGGAGTAAGTAAACAGGTGAAGCCAAAGTCACTGCAATAAGCCAAGGAGTAGCTGTTGGGTTGGCTTCTCCAGCACCACCAACCATGCCCGCCAGCAGCTTCACTGCCTGCAGCACCTCAGGCATCATCTGGCAGCGGAGGTTTGGAGATGAAGGGATGGAACTGTGCTGTAATCTCTCTCTACAGAGCAGTTTCATCTCCAGACTCCTACCAAGGAAAACCAACTTAGAGCCCTCCAGTGGAAAGTCTGTGGTGAGTAAATAGGGAGAGAGGACCTGGAGGAGAGGGCTGGGGCACCGCTGATGTCCACACCTGCCTGGTACCGTTCCATGGAGCCAGGCAGTGTTGCAGCCCCACTGTTACAGGACAAAACCTGTTCACAGCCCCTGCACATTTAAGGCATTTTCTCAAGTAACCCCTTCATTCCTTAAAGCCCATCCCCTCTCCTGCACTCTATCCCCATCCTGTGTCCATGCGCACAGCTCCAAGCCTTAGGGTGGTGTTACTGTGGAGGAGAGGGACGTGGTACATAGCAATGAGGAGCTGAAGTCAAGGTGAGCTGCTCCCAAAATAGGCAGGAGAGTGGTGTTCCTCTGCCTGAGGAGCACTCTCAACTGCAAGCGCATTCTGACTTGGGCTCCCAAATTCCTGCTCTGCCGGCTGCACTAAATATAGCCCAGTGCAGTGCGTGCTGGCTTCAGCCACATCATCGATCCCTGCTTTTGGGTCTGGTCCAGCAGCTCCACAGCACACCCCTCTGCAGCCTGTGCCCTCCTGCAGACCCACCTCACCCAGAGGGTTTGGATGATCACCCCCCCCATCACTGCTAACCCACCTCTCCTGAATGAGGTGATGTATTGCTCCAGAGCCCCACAGCAGCCAGGCTGCAGCACGAGTGTGATGGGGTTTGTGCTGCAGCTACTGACTTCTGCAGAGCCACATTCACCTTGGTGATGAGTCTGGGGGTCTCAGGCAATGGAGCCCTTGGTTCACCAAGACCCAGCCCCACTTCAGGGAAGGACTGGTGTAGAAGAGGGGCAGAGAGGAGTTTGGGGGGGGGGGGGATTAGCGGGGGTTGCTGGAAGCAAAGGAGTGTGTGGGTATAGAAGGTGGGCTGATGGAACTTGTGCTCAGGGCTCTGCTCTGCCCCTGGCTCTCCAGTAGCCCTGAGCATCACCTGGGTGTGGATGTATGGGCTGATCCATAAGCATCAATGGAGGCTGTAAGCCTTGAAGTGGTGCTTGAAGTACTTGAAGCCCCAGGAAGGGTCCCACCTCCCAGCAAGCACCACAGGTGACTTGCTTGACCTCAGCAGGTCCAGTACAGTGTGGCTGTTGTCATGGTCTGGGTGGTGAATAGGAAGAATGTTCTTGCCTTAGGGTCCCCATTCATCCTTGCAGATGTTCCCTATGGGATCTGTACCTGCTTTCAGACTCAGCTGAAGCAAATATAGAGGTTCAAGTACCAAACTGCGGGCAGGTGGAACACCTCCAACCCGCATCAGCTGTGAAGAAGGAGGTAGGCACCAGCTCCAGGGCTGCCACATCCCTTCTCAAGTGGCCAGGCAGTGCCTGCACCACTGCCAACTGTTCTCGTCCTGAGTTTCTACCTGTGGACATTGCACTTCCCATATATCACGTTTTGAAATGCATGGACACGACTGGTGTGTGCACTTGGGTAGGTGAGTGCCCTCAGGAACCCTGGGCTTCAATGGCATGTGTCTGTATGGAGAGATGATACCAAGCAGCTCTCACCACCTCTGCCTTCCCCTGCACCACACACCTCTCCTTGCCTTTCAGCCCTCCTCTCCCTTTGTTTTCCCTTCTTTTTGTTGATGCAGAGCCCAGGCTGCTGCAGGAAGGGGACATGGGAACCTCCAGGTCCTTGGCACTGGCGGTGGTTTTCTGTGTTGGCTCCCAGTTCTCCACTCCCCATTGCCCCTTGCTTGATGTGGGGCAAAATGAAGGAGAAATCTTACCCCTGGCTTCCCTTCCTTTTCACTCAGACACATCTCTCCTTTCTGCTTGGCACACAGACCTCTTCCTAATGAATGGGTTTGGGGCAATAGCAACATCCCAGCTGGACAAGGCATCGTTTTTCTCTGCAGAAGCAGTTTAAGAGCTTTGATGGTTGAACAAGAGAGAAAATAAAGAGGAAAAGCACCCAACAGGTTGCAGGCAGTGAACTCCCTCTGTCCTCAGAAGGGTCTGTAAAGCAGATGCCTTATTGGGATGGAGGATGGTGTGCAGCATCCCCATGCAGGGACACCCAAGAGGTCCATACATGGGGCAGTGGCTTTGGAGACAGTGGAACTTCTCTTTCCTTGCTGGCTTTTTTCTCAGCTAATCTGGCATCTCCTGCCAAGGGACATGGACCATGCTGCCAGGATTGCACCCTATCAGAGGGAGGGCAAGGAGGCTGGAAAGTCATCATCAGCTCAACCACTGCTCCAGCACCCAAGGAGTCATCTGGAGCTCTCTGAGACACACGGTGAGGCCCCACCAACTGTAGGGTACAGGGTGCTGCATGTGCAGGTACCCTCCTTGGAGATGCCTTGGAGATGGAGGGACCTAGACCTTTTCTAACCCTCCTTCTTTTCCAGTTGCAGAGAGTTTGCATCTAGGAAGTGTTTAATTTAGGAAGGCCAGCATTGCTGTATCGCATTTCCTGTGTCAAGTCTGTGTTGGTTTATGACCAGTGAAATCCTGGTGTGAAAACAGAATCAGGCTTTGATTTCATCTGCCCCTGCTGTTTTGTGCCACTAACAGCTTTGCATTTCTATAGCGGCTTTTATTCTAGGAGCTAAACGGGCTTCACAGACAGGCAATTAATTAATTGAGCCTCCCCAGCCAGCCTACGCCCTCAGCACCACAAGGAAGCGTTTTGCAGGGGAGGAAAGAGAAGGAGAGAGGAGCAAAATGAGTCGCCCCAGGTAAAGAGATGAAGTTGCTGCTGACGTGCTGCTGCCTCCACAGCAAAAGGCGTTAACACTCTGCTGGTGGTGCCATTGCTCCTGGAGACAGTCCTGATTCATCTCCAAACTGCTGTGGGAACTGAATCCAATGGAGGGAGTGACAGAGGAAGGTGTTTTGGGATCTATCAGTGATTGCCATTCCATCTGAGCCCGAATTAACTCGTGAGTTCATCATTTTTGACCCTCCTCTCACTGAGAAACCCCTTTATGCCTTGAAACAATGCTAGCACACCCGCTACCCCATCCAACCTTGCTGACCAGCTCCTGTTTGTCCAAGAGTCATTCATGGTTTGTGAGGGAAGGTGGTTTCAGTTAAAGGGTTTGATTTGGTTCAGATGCTAAAGCTGAGATTTTCGGGGGGACCTGCCAAAGAAGTGGTAAATGCCCCATCCCTAGCAGTGTTCAAGGCCAGGTTGGGTGGAATCTTGGGCACCATGGTCTAGTGTGAGATGTCCCTGCCCATAGCAGGGGATTGGAACTGGATGATCTTGAGGTCCTTTCCAACCCAAACCATTCTATGATGACACAAAACAAGAGAGCGGTGATCCTCAGCTCCCCTTTCCATGTCCTGCTCACTGACCCCTGAGCAAGACACAGCCCTGGAAGCTGCGTGCTGCAGGCAGGACCTGGGGCACATGGAGGAGGTGGAGGAATGTGCCTTTGCTCCTGCAGAGTGAATGTGTTCATGGGGAAATTGCCTGTTTCTTATTATGAAATCCTGCTAATGGTTTGTTGTCTCCACAGATAACCATGGGGAGTAGCTCATGTGCTTCCCAGCCTGCTCTGTGTCTCCCTGGCTCAGCTCCTTTCTGAACAAACATAACCTTTTGCAAGAATACCTGTCAAAATCACTTTAAAATGTTGAAATAACAGGATGGGATATGGTTTGCTCCTGGGCCCTAGTGCTCATCCGTCAGGACTCGGGATGCCCATCCAAAGAGACTTGTGAGCAGGATGCAAAGGAAAAACTCTGGCAAGCAGCAGGGCCCCACAGGGCTGCATGTGGGGAGCTTCTCACCTCCTGTGCTGTTTCCCACATGCTCAGCAGGAGAGCAGAGCAGCTCCCTCACCCTCATGTTGCTGCTGCTTTGTGTCAGACATGGGGGCTTGAGCATTAGATGGAATTAATCGGGGCAAAAATGAGTCCTTCAGCCACCAGCTTGGCCTGGGATTGCCTTCACGGCCTCAACACCTCCCTCCCCCTCTTCATCCTATGAGCAGGGCATCATCTGTGAGTATTTTAGAGATGGAGCAAAAATCTACTGAGTCTTGGGCCGGCATTGGAGATCAGTGGTTAAGAACACATGAACACAGAGCCATTCTGTTTCCATTGTGGGGCTCCCCAGAGTGTCCATCTCTGAAATTACTCATGTGAAATAGGAGTCAGACTGGCCTGTGGGCAGCACTATGGCTGCAGGCAGCAGGAGCTGCACTCCCTGAGGCTGTGGCTGCATTTGGGGTTAGCCACAGTTGGATGTGTGGTGGAGGGAGCTCCAGGAGTAAGGAGCAGGATTCCTGGGCCGAGGCGTGTGCCTATTGTAATAGGTCTCAATATGTAACTGCTTAGTGTCTTCTTCAGCAAAAATCATCCCTTAATGCTGTCTGTTCTAACTCATCTCTGTCTCCCTGTCTTGAAGAGTAAGGGGATAACCCACCCATCAGCACCTAACACCAAGGGCCGCTGCTTCCCAGGTATATTTGTTTAGGGGGAAAGCCCAATCAATGCCTTTTAATTTCCAGGTGACATCCCATTGCATGGAAAGCATCCCATGGTGGCACCTGCTCAACCAAAACCCTTGGCTTCTCATCCCCTTCCCTGTTCCTGGTGGTGATGTATCCCACCTGGAATAGGGTGGGTATGCTCCTTTCTGGGTACATGCCTTATTTGTCAATGTACTTGGACGTGATGAGAACTTGAACAGAAGCAGTTGTAGGAGAAACTAAAACCGAATGCTTGGAAACCCAACCATTCCCCACCCCCCCACAAAATACCCCATCACCCAACCAAGCACCGACCAACAAAGTAGTCCTTCAAACCAATCTCCATCTCTTTCTCTAAAATCCATGATTAAAACCTGGTACAAACAGGTGAATATAGATATATATATATATTTTTAGTAGATGTAGTATTGTTTTTTCTCCTCTCTCTCTCTCATTATACAGCAAACATTGCAAATATAGAAATCTTCTCTGTACAATTAACGACTTCGGTTTACAATGCAATGTGTGGTAAAACCTCTCAGGGAGTGAAAATGGGAACGGGCCTTCAAAGCGGGTGAAAGTCTAAACTGGAAGACTCCGTTTGCAAAAACAGCCCAAAGGATGGATTCTCCTTCTGGTCTCTTTTTGGTTTTGGTTGCTGTTTTTGTTGCTGTTGATTTTGGAAAGGAAGGAAGGAAGAACACAAACTGTTCACAAAGAATCCACGCAATCACGGAATAGGGACTCATGCAATGCGATATTGGGGAACGCCAGACCTCAGCTCTCTGCCCGCTCCTCCTCTGGATTTTTATATTCAATTTTTTCTTTTTTTTTTTTTCTGATTTTTTTTTTTAAAAAATCGAAATGAAACAAAATTTTTTTTTCTTTCCACAGTTTGTTTCTTTTGTAAAGTTTGTGTTCAGATTTGGTGTGTGTCTCACCCACGTGAGGCCGTTTTCATGTCTCGCTTTATATATTATATAGAATATTTATAGATTTTTTTTTTTCCATAATTTGTTCTCTTTTATTTTTATTGATTTTTTTTTTCAATTTTATTTTGTTTCCAAAGACAGTCTCAATAAAAATAGCTGCTGCGGATTTCTTTTGGTCCAGTTAGTGTGTTAAGTCGTGAGTTGTGTGAGGACTCAGGACTTTTGCTGGGCAGAGACGCCCTTCCAGTAGTCTAAGATGTCGTGAAGATCCTCGTCTTTGGCAAACTGGACCTTTTTGCGTAGGGCATGGCCGGCTGCCATATACTCCTCCTCATCTTTGTGCCGCTTGCGGTTGAGTTTGAAGCGCTCCCAGATGCTGTGCGATGGTTTGCAGGTGTACTCTGGGCTGGAGGTGTAGCTCAGGTTGTGATACTGAGGAGAGAGCTGGGAATAGGCCAGGTCTCTGGGGCGAGGACGGGTCAGAGGCTCCAGGATGGAGGGCTTTCGCCCCACCATGCTGTCGTGCTGCTCCCCTTGGTGCGAGCTGGGGTACGAGTGCCGGTGTTCGCTGTACTGACGGATCTTCTCTGCTTCTGCCCGCAGGATGGCCGCAGCCGGTGTCACAGTGAGGATGGTGTCAGTGGTGGGGGATGTCTTCTCGATGTATTTGGCTTCTGATTTGTGGCCCGATCCCTCAGAGCGGTAGGACCTGGGGCTCCGTATGGAGCCACTGGAAGAGGTGCTGGAGCGTTTGGGGGCCGCCTCCATGCTGTGGTGTCGCTGGAGAGGGTGGTTGTAGCTTTCCTTGTAGACAGGGGAAAGGAACCCGTGCTTGCTGGGGATCTGCTCTGATAAGAGCACCAGCTGAGGCTCCACCGTGGAGACTGCCCCCGATTTCACCCCTTGGAAGGAGGTGGACTCGGATTTCAAGGCATCGATGCAGTTGTTGATGATCTGGTTCACCTTGTCCACCTCCTTGGCAATGGTGGAGATCTCGGCCACTGAGCTCTGGGTGTCTGGTGGCAGGGACAGCTCACAGTCTCGCCTCTCAGGCTGTTCACCTGTCCTCACCTCCATGTAGTTGCCCTTGGTGGCCTTGGGGGTCTCGCTGCTGTCAATCAGCTTGTACTGCTCGACCTCACCAGCAGAAGGCAGGTAGGGGATGCGGGTCACCGTCTCCCCTCCCAGCATCTGTCCCTGGGACAGCTGGGTGATGCTGGTGGTCTCCATTTCTGGCCCATATTTCAGCTCAATGATGGTCTTCTTCATGCTGCCGGCAGCCTTTTTGTGCTTCTCCTCTTGCTGGCGCCTCTTCCGCAGACAGTAATACACAACGCCCAGAACAATGACCATGCCAAAGAGACAGCCCAGGATTGTCATGATATAATGAGTGGCAGTGGAAGGGGTTGGCACTGGCTCCTTGCGGTTGGGTCTGGTGGGTGTGATGGTGACACAGGTGTGGTTGTACTTGGAGTATTGGTGGACAGAGACTACACAGTAGGTGTAATCTCTTTGTGCTACTAGGTTGCTCACGGTGATGTTCTCCTCCTTCTTCCTGAGCTTGGTGATCATGGAGGAGAAGCCGTTTTCGAACTGGGAGAGGATGTACATCTTGCTGAACGGGTAGGGGATCTGCACGGTGAGGACGGCCGAGTTGTGGTTGAGGTGCTTCACCTGGATGTTGGGGCGCACCTCCGTCTCGCCGAGGGGCGTGAAAAGGGAGAACTGCGGCGTTGTGCCATCTCCAGAGGAGCACTCCTCCTCGGAGCAAGGGATTTCAGAGGGCACCGTGGTCACCTGGTACCTGGGAGGGATAAAACGAGGGATCACAGTGTAGGAGCCACCAGTGCAAAGGGAAGAGAGCATGCTCAGAGCATTGCGGTAGCTGGTCCGGCCTTGGCCTAGCAAGTAGTAGCCCGTGTAGTCGGGTGGGGAGTCGCACTGCATCCGGTCATAGGTGCGTGTCATGTTGGTGAATGCTTCCAGCCATTGCAGGAAGCCAAGGAGCTCGCAGGAGCAGTAGAAGGGGTTACTGTAGAGTTCACAGACAGAGAGCTTGTTTAGGCCCCGAAAAGTGTTGCTGTCAAGTCTCTGGATCCTGTTCATGGACAGGTCAATGTTCATTATGTTGGGGCACTCCCAGAAGGCATTGGGGGTGATGGACTCGATGAGGTTGGCCTGGAGATAGAGGTACTCCAGCTTCCCCAGGCCCCGGAGGATGCCCTCGGTGAGGTTCCTCAGTCGGTTGTAACCCAGCTGCAGCACCTGGAGGTTGAACTGTCCTGAAAAGGCACCATCCTCAATGTAGGAGATCTCGTTCTTTGTCAGGTTGAGGTATGTCAGGTTGCCGAAGCGGCTGAGCGAAGCGTACTGCACGCTCTTGATCTTGTTGTCGTTCAGCCGCAAGTCCACGATGGTGCTGTTGATCTGCTGGGGGATGGACTCATAGGGGGGCTGGTTTTGGCTGCAGATGGCCAACCACACGAAGCCCTTGTCCCCCTCGATGAGCCAGCAGTCTGCCCGCACCCCGCCGGTGTGCAGGAGGGACACGGCTGCCACGCACACACAAAGGGCTGACGTCGCAGCCCACCGACGACCTGCCATCTGGAAGGACAGAGCAGAGAAGGGGCTCCTGGTCTGCTGGAAACAGGGAGTGGGACAAGGGCTGGGAAGACGTGGGCTAGCGCTTCGTCGGCAGCTCCGCTTGCCTCTCCCTTCTCCTCATGGCATGGAGACAGGTGGAAAGTGTCTGTGGACAAAGTGGATCTTGGTGCCCACTGCACTTGGGAGCCACCAGCCAGGGGCTGCTACCAAAGCCTGGATGGCTGAGGCTGGTCCTGCATCACCAGGTCTCTGGTATCTCGGAGAGGGAGTCATGAAGTTAGGTGCCTGTGTGGAGGAGTCCCTCTGGCTCAGAGACAAGCCTTCCTCTCACTTTTTATAGTACATCTCCTCATTCTCCTTTTGCTGCCCATCGCGATGCTGGTCCCCATCTCCATGTGCTCTGTGCGTCCGGCTGTCCCCGCTCAGTCCCTCAGCTCACCTGCTCAAAACAAAACACAGACACAAACTGAACACAAAAGAAAGCATTTAGAGGTGTTGAAAACTACCCTCTGAATGTTAGGCATTTGCCTCCCAACTCTGCCTACCACCTTTCAAGGAGCCTTTGGTTTATTTGGGTGCAGCACAAGGGAAGGTGGTCACCGACTGCAGGGATCATTCTCTTACATTATCCAGCATCACGTTATCAGCAGTTGAGAGACCAACACACATCCAGGGTACCGTTCATCTGACCTATTTAGGTGTCTACCTTAGGAGGAGAGGAGTGATGCCCCAGAAGTGTCTGTTCCTCTTGGCTGAGAGCAGATGAAGTCTAGACAACTCATTCTGATGTAGATTTGATGCTGCAGTGTTTTGCTGAGGGGAATCCTGACTGTCTTGTGTGCTGGTATGCACAGCAGAAGTGCCCACAGAGGGGGATGCTGACTGAGGATACTGCGTCTCCCTGACTGCATTGCTGTGTGGTGTCTGGGATGAAGCCCAGCATCAAGCACTTGTCCTCTTTCTGGGAACCTGGGCGGTAGTTTCAGGGCACTCTTTGACTGCAAAACACTTTAGTGAGGTTTTGTGGCAGAGCTGGAATTGCCCACAAATGGGTAGAAAACCGTCATGGCCTATCCAGAGAAATCCTTCTTGGGCCTTCCATTGGGAGCAGGAGCTCTGGTTGCCTCCCTTGTCCCATGCCAGACTGCAAGAGGCAGGGAAGACCCCACCAGCACTCCTTGAAAACACAGCTGACAGGAACTGGAGGTTACTTGTACATCCGTGATGGAGACAGGGACACATCCTGTATCTAAACTGTCTTTCACTCGATCTGAAAAACAGCATAAATCCAGAAACTGATTTCCAAACTAATTCGCAGGACCCAGGCAGTGAAGGGACTGTGCTGGGTGCTGCACACCTGAGAACCCCATCAGGCTGATTGTCAAGGGGCATTTAGATGCAGATGTTATACCCCCACCTGTGTCCCAAAGAAACCAGGTTCTTTCCCACCCCTGATACACACACTGAAGCAGACCATGTTCCACTGCAGACATCCCTGTTAACCATTCAGTTTACTTCGGCAAACAGGCCTGTAGTAATAAGCACTAGAACAGTTTATTTGTTCTCTCTGGATTGTGAACAATGACTCTATTCCCTGGTGGCACAGTCGGGTTTCCATTACATGAATAACAAAATCTGCTCTCGCATCAGCTCTCTGCCCATGACACTTTCCAGCCACCTTGTCCTCTACAGCAGACAGAGGTGAGGCTCTGTGGGGAAAGCAACAGCCTGACACAGAGTCCCATGGCGGGCAGGGTGTGTGGTACTTACACCCTTCTTGCACACTGTACTATGGCAGCTGTGCAGTCATGTGGGGGTGAGATGTACTTGCCCTAAGATGATGTTTCTGTGGGGTCCTGCCTGGGTACTTGCAGGTCTCTCTCTGCCTCTCCAATGCCTGATGCTGTCCTGTCCCACCTAGGTTTAGCAGAAACCTCAACAAAATCAGGCTTTCAAAGTTAACTAGAAATGGCTGAAGTGGCTTAGTGTGAGGTATCCCTGCCCATGTCATGGGGGTTGGAACTGGATGATCTTAAGGTCCTTTCCAACTCTAACTATTCTATGATTCTATGACTCCATGATTCTATGCAACGGGCTTGAGTAGAAAGATGCTGAGGGCAAGGCAGCTGAATGTCAGGTCTCCTCCTTCCTGGGGGTAGAAACCTGGGCTTCAGCATGCTTTTACATTGCTATTCCATCTGAAGCCCTTCTATCACCACAGTGATGCTGGTATTGTGGGTATCCCCATTTTGGGGGACAGTACTCCCTACACACACATTGCAAGCATGTGCTGTCCTTGCCCTGGGATGCTTTGCCAGGATGTATCAGCCCATTTTGGCATAGCTGAGTCCTTGGAGCCAGTGAGGAAGGTAAAAGGGCCTGTGCTCCCTGGGGCATTGCGTGTGAGTGCCCCCCTTGCCCCCTCCCCAGCTGATGGAGAGGCAGGCTGCAGTCCCAGGCTGTGAGACGTCTGCTGCTAAATCCCTCCTGGCACTGACCAACTCAATTAACCTCTCTGTGCTCCCGTTTCTTCTGCGGTACCGTGAGATAATGATAGCACTTCACGGGGCTGTGGGAGACTGAAGGACAGTGCCCCGGCCTCCTCCTGCTGGGATGAATGTCCCAGCACATGCAATACTCTCCTTCCACCTACAAGCTGGGCTCTAGATATGCCCCCTGTCCTCTGCCACAGAGACCCATCTCCAGCTCCTCAGATTGCCTCCCATAGGGATGCACATTGCCATAAGGGTATGGGAAAAGGGTAGTTCCGGCCTCCAGAGCCATCAACAGTGGCTTGCCCCAGTTGTTCCTTTGGGATGGCACAGAGGGTCTTTCCTTGCATGGTGCCCTGCAGTGCTTGCCCTTGGTGTGAGCATCTCCGTGTCCTCCACCATGTGCTTGAGCATTACAGAGACCTCCTGCAGCCAGAGGAAGCCCTGCCAAACTGAGACAGCACAAGCAGCTCGGAGTGATGCATCTTAGTGTATTCTCTTTAGCAAGCACTTATTCTGTCTCCTCTAAGTCCCGTTTTGACCCAGTCATCCTCTCTGGGCAAGCTTGCATTTGGATTTGCTCTGCAGAGACAAAACCAGCCTTTTTCTTGCAGGGGAAGGTTCTTGTCATTCCTCCCTGGGGAGGCTGTGGGCTGCAGTCTGTGTCAGAGGGCATTAGCTCGTGGAGTGGGACCATCCCATGAGCAAATAGCAGAGACAGACCCTCCATGGACCTTTTCAGGCTGGTCCCCTATAACCATCCCATCACCCATGTGCCTCCCTCATCTAACTGGAGATGTCAAGGATGAAGAAGAGCAATGGTAAATGACTCAAACATGTTCAGTAAGGCTCCCGCTGTGTGTTTTCTCTTCTTCCCTGCACATTGCCTATCAGACGAGTCCTTCCCAACAACAGAAAGGAGAAAAGGCATTTTATCAGCAGCCTGAGTTTAATTTCAGCTCATTAAAGCAGGCAATTTGCTGGTTTATTTGCTTTGCAGAGTGTGAATAAAATGACAGCATTAAGGAGATGTAAGAAAGGAAAGAGGGGCTAATCTCCCTTTTTATTAGATTGCCGGGACATGACTGGGGAGTGGAGAAGTGGGTCTTGTTGCTTTCAGAAGGCGTAATTGTTCGTCTTGTTGGCTTTTGGAAGCCTCCTTCCAAGCATCATGCCAACGTTGATGCATGGGGATGTGTGTGCCTGTGTATGCATGCTACAACATCAGCCAAGTGCTGAGCATCCCACAAGGTAGGGTAAGAGCAGGGGCACTTGCAGTCATTCCCAACTCATCTCTCTGACAGCAGATAACAGACATTCAGGAGGTTTCTCCTTCTTCCTTTTTCTACCTTTTGCCTTGCCTTTAATCTCCCTTTTCTGTTCCTTTCTGAAATCTGGAATATGAAATCTGCTTCTGAAATCACCGATTCTTGCAGTGATTCTTGATTCTTGAAGCTTAAATGTTGGGCTTTTTCAGCCTGGAGAAGAGAAGGCTCTGTGGAGATCTTGTAACAGTCTTCCAATACCTAAATGGAGCCTACAGGAAGTTTGGAGAGGGACTTTTGCAAGGGCCTGTTGTGACAGGACAAGGGGAAATGGCTTTAAACTGACAGAGGGGAGGTTTGGATCAGCTGTTGGGAAGTTCTTCACTATGAGAGTGGTAAGATCCTGGCACAGGTTGACCAGAGGAGATGTGGCTTCCCCATCCCTGGCAGTGTTCAGGGCCAGGTTGGACAGGGCTTGGAGCAGCCTGCTCTAGTGGAAGGTGTCCCTGCACATAGCAGGTGTTGGAACTGGATGAGCTTTAAAGGCCTCTTCCCACCCCAACTATTCTATGATTCTATGAAATAGAGCAGCGGATTGGCCAAGGAGCCTTTGCTGTCCCTGACCTCCTGTAACTGAGACATAGCTTTGGAGAGCAGGGAAGAGGCTGCTCTACTTCTTCCCCACAGACTGGACAAAAATCAGTAATAAAAGGTTATATTTTAACCCTCCTGCCTGACTGGTTTGTCTTTGCCCAGTCGTGCTGATACTATCCTCCTGCTAACCCAGTCGCACACCACTTTTCCCAGTCCTCTGACACCACAGATCTATCTGACTTAGGGAACAAACCACCTACAACTCTAATGTGCAAAACAATGAGGAAAGTGAAGATTTGGGGTTCCTCTTCACTAATTGAGAAGGAAGCAAATGAGAGGAATGAAGACTGCATGGAATAACATAGCAATGATTTGAAATGATGGATTTAATCTCAGTCAGAGATATCTTGAACTGATACTCCAGTATCTGTGCTTTGCCCCGCTAATCCTCACCCCTTATTGGTTATGTCCTCCACTCCTATCTATCCCAGCTTCTCCATCCCTTGTCCCCATCACAACCCAGCAGAAAAGATGATGTCCAAAGGCTGCAGCCTGCACTGGGTGAGCAGCAGCAACCTTATCCCAGTTGGATGCTGGGGATCCACAAGCCAGTGTGGGCTGGCTGCGAAGTTTTTGCTTCCATCTCCTGACTAATGGCATCTGAGTAAATGAAGCCAGAGCGGCAGCTGCAGGGAAGCAAACAAAGCAGCCATGGGGGCTGGGGAAGCAGGGGGAGAGCACACTGGCTCTCCGTTCCTGACTCCTTTATTCTACTGAATGGGTTATTTCAAACTGTGGGTTACATTTACCGAGCGAAGGCAAGGAGCTGGATTAACACGTGTTCACGTGCATATGTGTGCATCCATATAACAGTGCTCCGACATAACCTCATTTGCCCTAGCTGCTCCATCTCCATTTCACCATGTTTCAGTTTCTTAGACCCTCTTTCATGACCATTTAATCACTAAACAAAGGAGCCCCATTACAAAGAGAGCCATTGTGAAACAGGAACAATACATTGCAACCGACAAGTGTTTAGTCACCCAAAGAGGTGGGGAGGGAAAACGCATCTAAAGGCACCCAATTTTGAAATGAATCTCAGCTCTTCATTGTTCATAAAATAAACCAAGGAGGCAGCTCCAGGATGGCAGAGAAAACATTCATCAGTGATAAAGCCTCCCCTAAATAACTTGACATCCATCCTGTGCATGCCAGGTGAAGAAAGGAGGCTTTCAGGCAAGTTTTTCTTCTCATTCATATTCCTGGTGTTTGCTACATGCATCCTGCTGGGTGATGTTGGTCAGAATCACAACCACACAGAATAATAAAGATACTCAGGCTTGTAAAACTCAAGTTTGTTTTATATCTAGAGGTGCTGGTACTAATACTGCGCCTGTGAACATGGTTTAGGCAGCATTTTGGGCACGCCAACCTTATTCCTGCATTAGATAATAGAGTTCTCCAGCAAATTCTCTCTCATGCTATTTATTCCGTAAGAAAAATAAGCAAGGAGAAGAGATACTGAGGTTTTGAGAGAGATGAAGAAAGAGTGAAGCAGAGAGGTAAAAGGGGGTCTGAGAGAGAAGTGCACAGCATCGCCATTTACTGAGACCTTGGGAGGACACAGAATAGATGACAAGCAGACAGGTGGGAGGGATGGGGAAGAGATCACTTTTCTGGGATGGGCTGGGAGAAACAAGCAGGAATTACATACTTGGTCTCTATTACTGTTACTGGTGTGTCGACACTCCTGTGCTCTATATGGTGCTAGAGCAAATGATTCTCTCCTGGGTTGTTCCTATCAAGGGGAATACAAGTCAGCAGAGATCAAGACACTGATGGCTTTTTGGTGTTCAGACACTGGCTGCTGGATCATTTTGCAGTCTCTTTGCAGGAGGCATGGGACAGTATGACCAATGGCCAAATGAGCACCAGAAATGCATCTGGTTGTCAGGCCCTGAAGCTGCTGATGACTCTGATCAGCCTCACGTGGGGCCTCCATCCACAGGCCCAGGAGCTCCATCTAAGCTCAGCCCTGGTGCTCTCTTCCTTTCCTGAGCTCTCCTGGTGGTGTGCCTGTTTCTATCCCCACTTGTGGTCCTGCCTCCAGGATAGACCTCAGGCCTGTGTGATAGGTGGCTAATCTCTTGGACTGACCCCATGCAATGCAACTTGTGTCTGGTGCTGCTCCTGGCTCCCTCTGCTTTAGCTCCCCAGTGGTCTCCTTGGGTGGACCCTGGATGTGGTTCATCTCTTGCCTGGACCTGTCAATGGGTCATGTTAGCCCCTTGCCTGTTGTGTTCATGTGCTGGGAGACACCACCCTGGGTGGGAAGGGAGCTGGGGTCACCCCAGTTCCTGCCTTGCCTTCCCTCTAAACAGCCAGCCCTTTTTGCTGCCTAACATGGATTCCCATAGGAGACAGCTTACTGTGCGACCGGTTGCATGGGGAATTTTCCAGTAGCATGGTTTTCTGGTGTAAAATGCACTTTCTGCAGAATTAAACCCTTGGCTGAAAAGCAAAGATCTCTCTTGGAAGTTGAGATTTGGGCCAATTTAGCTGTGAACTTGTGGGTGCTGTAGTGACTGATGGGAGCCCTAGTTCAAAGCCACTGGTGCCTCCACCAGTCATCTGGAATTAGCCAAAACAAACCTGTTTGCACAAAAGGTTTTGAAGAACCTGTTTGTTCTATGGCAAAATAAATTTCTGTGTTAAAATGGCCATATTTCCAAGACAGGTTAGGTCTTGGGGTTTCAGGAAGTGCAGGCATTCTGGTTTTCACCCAGCTGCAGTCTGAAGTCATTTACCTCCATCTCATGCTGCTTAGCTCCCATGGTCTACTGAGATGACAACCCTATCACACACTGCTGTGGATCACTGAGCAAAATTCTCTGTTGAGTTTGAGTAAATGCATAAATGATCTTCCTGGTGAATGTCTTAAGCCCAGCTGGGTTACCTGTGCATTAAATCAGCATGGGTAGGTATGAAATGTCAGCTCTAGCCTGTGACAGAGCAGTCGAGCCCTTGCAGAGCCAAGGAGTGCAATCAGAAGGGTAGAGTTAGAGGGAGGTGAAGAGGAAAAAGATTTTAGGGGATGTGGAGAACCAAGAGCTCTGATTAGGTACAACAGGAGTAATAAGAAAAGTGTGTTTCCAGGGGAGAAATCCTCTCTAATACTTACTTGATGGGGTCCTTCCTTAGAAATAATCAGCCTGAATCACAGCTCCATTACGGGATGGTTATGCTGATGTTTGGATGGCGGAAAGCAGAGGTCTGGTGTGGAGACAAGACTCCTGTTTTACCCCTGCAAATAGTGCTGAAGATCAAAGCATGTTTTTCCAGCACGGATACAAAGGAGAGAGCCAGCCCCATGCTGGGAAGCAAAGCCGCTGGTGTTCCTCAGCACTGACAGTCTGAACCGTGCCTTGTCTCTGCTCCATTGTCATCCTCACTCAGATCTTTGCTGCTATTTGGAAGAGGGTTTTACTGCTTTCATTCAGTACTTTGTTTTTGCAGAAGGCCCACGTAACCCTTTGCATCCTGGACAGGAAACATCACTTTTATACAGGGTGAAATCTGACCATGGATCATGCAATGCTTCTCAAAGTAGTTTCGAACAGAACTAACCAAGTGTTTTGTTCCCTCTCACTCTTTTTCATTTCCTCGGGACTTTTCCCTCTGTCCCACTCTTCTCCTGGGAAGGGATCTCAAACCAAAAAGTCCCTGGCCAGTGCCTACCTCAGTCATAGTGTGTGGATTGTACTGCTCGGTGTTTAGCAGAGGGACAAGAAAATACACAGAACATGTAAGGTTTCATGGCAATGGATGGCTGTGATCCCTGGGTGGGCAAAAAGGGATTCAACTCTTCATCAGCATGTGTCCTGCACGCAGGGATCGCCATGGCTGTGCTATAAGCAAACACCTTTCTGACTTGTCTTTGAAGTTGGCCCTGCTCTCTGGTTGGAGAAGGCTTCCAGATGTCTCTTCCACCTAAATTATTCTGATTTTAATGTTCTCTGGGGCTGAGGAGCCTGGCTCGAGGCTGAACCCTCTGGCTGCCCACTTTCTGAGGAGAGCTTCTACCCAGACATAGCAATATCCAGCAAGCCCCAGTGCCCTCCAGGCCTAATTTTAGCTCAGTGCTGCAGGCTGGCTTCTTGTCATGGGCCAGGAGAAGGTTAATGATCATCTGGGCAGTTCTCCAAAACCTATCTAATGTTTATTCAGGATAACAGCATTGCAGAGGAAAGCAGGCATGACCACCTTCCATGCACAGCCTACCCAGCACTGCCCTGCTCCTGCACACAGCTCTGCTGGAGCAGCTCAGGTCTGTTGGCTCTTGGAGGAGAGACCTTCTCCTTCCTTAGGTCAAGATAGGTCCTCAGCAACACTGACAACCCTGCCTGTGTCCTGGCATCTTATCCAAAACATCTGCTTTTAAGAAGCTGTTTGTTTCAGCAGCAGAAGTACATACTCATCCTTCCTGTTAAAATGTGTTAATACCCATGCTACAAACAAATACCTACCCCATAAGCACCTTAGCTTGTTGACCCCCATGAAGGGACAGTGTTCAGCCCCACTGCACCCTCCAGGTCCCTGCAGTGCTGGGGGGAGCTAAGGGATGTGGGACTGTGGTCTCAGCCTGGTGGTGGTGGCTTAGTGGGCCTGGATGTTGCAAGTCTGTGTTCAAGATGGGTCTGGGATGAGGGGAGAGGATGAAGGGTGGATGCAGACTAGCATGTGAGGTTATGGAGGGATGAGAGATAGCAGTGACTGTACCCTCTGGTAGAGCCCATAGGGTGGTTGTGGGTGTTTATTCACATCAGCTGCTGTTTAAGAGCTTAATTTCAGCTGTAATCTTACAGCCTTTTCCTCCCAGAGTGGCCTCTGCAGTTGTTGCACCATACCTTTGACACAACATGTATGGACATAGGGATGCTGGGGAGGGACTCTTCATTAGGGACTGTAGTGAGAGGACAAGGGGTAATGGGTTCAAACTTAAACAGGGGAAGTTTAGATTGGATCTGAGAAACAAGTTCTTTACTGTAAGGGTGATGAGGCACTGGAATGGGTTGCCCAGGGATGTTGTGAATGCTCCATCGCTGGCAGTGTTCAAGGCTGGGTTGGACATAGCCTTGGGTGGCATGGTTTAGTATGAGGTGTCCCTGCCCATGGCAGGGGGGTAGGAACTATATCTTAAGGTCCTTTCCAACCCTAACTATTCTATGATTCTATGATGGACTCATCCCAAGGATACCCTGTGCCTGTAAGGAAGTGGGTGCATTGCTTTCTTAGGGCTCCCCTTGGAGGACTCAGGGCTCCATGAAGGGTTTCGTTATGGCCCATAAAGCCTGAAGTCATGAGATGTGCTGTGGTGAGAGAATGACTCTTCTCCAGCAATGACTACACACAGACATACATGGCCAGGAGCAGAGCTCTTGCTGCTTCAGTGTGGAAAAACAAATAGCAAAAATAATAATAGCAATAAGTGCTAATAGCAAAAAGTGTTTTCTGAGATACCAGTTTCACCATCAACAGACCCAAAATGGCTGGCACTTGGTGGCTTCCCAGGGATGCTCTGAGAGGCACCGTGAGAACATCGGTTTGGTAGGCTCTCTGGAGAGTGATGAGGATGTGCTTCCTCCTACCTGAAATGCTTAGGGAAACGGCTGAGCAGCCAGATGGCTGTATTTGTGTGGAGCTGGTGTTAATGTCTTGTTTGATTGTGTTTGCAGCATGGTTAATGTGGCTTCCAGATTCCTGAGCAGGTATCTTTATTATGTTAAGCCTAAACAGAACAAAGATATGGCTTTACTGTAGGCTTGGCTGGTTAAACTGTGTGCCAGACTGTTTCTCTCAAGGGTAGCTGATTTACAGCTGAAATATGCAAGGAACAAGCAAAGCCCATCTTTGTCCATAGAGGATGGTCAACCACAGATATGAGGGACCGCTGGATCTTCTCTATGGTGCAGCAAGCCTAAAGCCCAATCAAAGGGCCTTCTATCCAAAAAAAATATGTGGGTAGAAGCAGAGAAGCTTGGAAAAATGGGTCCTGTACATGTCAGGTTCTATCCATGAGAAACTGGTTTTTGCCTTAACTTGTGGGTAATGACAAGCTGCTGGTGGAAAAGCAGCAGTAGGAGCTATTGGTCCATTAATGTTGGCTTGCAGCATGGGAAAGCCCTTCAACTGCTGGTGGAAAAGCAGCAGTAGGAGCTACTGATGTGTTACTGTGGTTAGGTAGGTCTGTGGCCACTCTTTGGGCTGCTGCATTCCCCTGCTTGTCCAGACACCTCCAAAAGAGAAGGAGAAAAACTGTGGACCCCAAGACAGCAGGAGCAGGAGCTGTGACGGTTTGAATCTCCTGTCCTTTCCGTAAGCATTTCCTATGGACGTTACCCAAGCTGCAAAAGCAAGTGAACCCAGAAGACCCGCTCTCTCTGGAGAAATGGAGTTTATCATTAATAATCTTCTGCTGAAAGGGTGACATCTGTTTTGGACAAACTGTAATGAGATTTGAACCCCAGGTGGAGGAAGGACTTCACAGTAATAAACGACTTTCTCTATGTCCAAATAGTTTTCATTTTTTTCCTGGCAGAAATAGCTGCTTTTCACCTCAGGCTTGGTTGTTTGTTTTTGGTTTTTTTTTTTTGCCAGCTCCTTTTTGTTTAATGATTGCCATTAATTTCCAGGGTGGCAGATGGATTCCAGGCTGAAATGAGGAAAAACAGATCATGAAGGTGTGAGCTCGCTGTGAACGTGTGTGCAGGTCACACGCGTGCTGGTGGGATGCCGTATGGGGGTGTTTGCTTCCCAGGGGAGCTGTTGCTGCTTGCTAGGGGCTTCCCAACTGTGGGATGCTTGAGCAACCTTCCCTCAGACAGGAAGGAGTATTTACTTTCCTGGTCACCGTAACTCTACTTGTTCAGACCTTGATTCAACAAAGCTGCTGATTTCAGCATGGCTTTGGGAGGGATTCAAACTGGCACTTAAGTGCTTTGCTAAACCTGAGCTCAAGTGAGCTGGAGAGCAGCACGTGGTCTGCAGGACATGGGAAGGAGCTCTCTGCCCAAGATGCTTATGGCTGGGTACTGTCAGATGATGAGAATTCCTCCTTGGGCATGAAACACGGACACTTTTCAGTGCTTTTCCTGTGTTAGTAACATAATGTGCTTCTAACATAATGTGGGATGCTCTAAACGGTCAATCTTTCTCTGTCCTCTGGCTGTGGAACCCAGCACACTCTGCCTCAAGACTTCCTTTATCCTCTCCACCACCACCTCCTTCTTAAGGAGAAGCCTGCTGAACAGTCAATGCCAATTAGTGCTGCAGTGTGCTGGGATGCCCTTGTTTCTCTTTCCCCTCCTGTTGAGCATCCCCAGCCTTGGATGCAGGTGTGCAGGATACATGGCCAGGCGAGAAGCTGGATCCAGGGAATGAGGCTGACGATGGGCCACCACATGGCAGTGCCCAGGTAGGTGCCCCAAGACAAAAGTGTGGTGGAGGACAAGGGAAGGAGGTTCTGTTGCCTGGATCTGGGTGAGCTCTGGGGGTGGGGAGAAGGGGTTAGAGATAGAAAGTGCAGCATCTCAGGTGACACAGATAATCTCTTTTAATCTCCTGCTCAAAATAACCCAAAATCAAGTAAAGGATGGATTATACGGCCTAAGCCACTATTATCGCCAGGGTGTAACGGACTTAGGCTGCATCTGAAGGGCTGCTGAGGAGGAGGAAGAGCTGCAGCAAGTATTGGCCTTCTGGAAATGCCTCTCCACTGATGGTGGCTGGTGGGCTGGTGACCTGCCTGGGGAGCCCAAGGAGAGTGGGGGCTTCGGGGTGTACAGATACCAGCAGACTCAGGAGCCTGTGCAGAGACCTGGTCCTGAGGGACAGACTGCCTTGGATGCCCACTTGTCACGTTGGCACTACTGATGGGTTTATTCTTAGTTCAGGATCCAAAGTGCTTTGTGGCCATTAATTATCCTAATGGGGGAGTGGTGACCATCAAACCCATTTTACAGATGAGAAACAGAGCCTGTGGGGAGCTAAATGACACTTCAGGTGCTGGGGAAGAGCTGGAGTGAGGTGGTCAGTCCCTCTTCCCAATTTTAATGTGCCTTTTGTTGCTTCCTCACAGCTATGAGGCACTGGTGGGTTGAAGGCTCATGCACTGCTGCCAGAGGAAGCTGAATTGCAGGGCCTCTATTCATCAGCTTCTGGTGATGCCTACAAGACAGCGGCAGCACCGAGACAGCATGAAGTGGGATTGCAATAGGGAGGGAGCAGAGCATGTTCATTTTAATGAGCTTGTCCCTGCCTAAAGGAGAGAGAAAGCAAGAGGCTAACGTGGTTTAATAAACTCTAGCATGTGGGTTTAATCAGATGGATCATTGTTCCCTGGCACAGGGATGAATATATTAAAATAAAGAAGAGAATGATTCAAACTTTTCCCGCTTTGTTTTTCATTTGTATTATGTGCTATGGTGTGATAAAGCATCCTGTGGCCAACTTGTAGGGCAATAAAAGAGCAAATGTTGATCCATGCAAGTGAGCACGAGCACAGTGGGGAGGGAGGCTGCTGGTGGGCAGGGCTTGAAGTGAGGAGTTGCAGCATCCTCAGCTCCACAGCAAAACCCCAGGGATACTGTGATTATGGGGTTTGACCTGCCATCAGCTCCTTTTCAGGTCTCCAGCACTGAGCCTAGACACTGCAGTGAGGTTGTGATCTGATGACTAATGAGAGTTTACGTTTGGTGCTAAAAGCTCTCCCTAATCAAGCTTGAGACCTCCATCTCTCTGCAGGAATGCCTATGCACAAGCACATTTCCATGCTCCTGTCCCAGGAAGGAAAGAGGTACTCACCCAGTCACCTAATTTCTGCAGGGACACCAATTAGGGCAATGTGCTGGTGGTGTTTTGGGGTTAGATGGCACTTGCCTTCAAGTGAACGGTGCAAGAAGACAAAGTTTCCTCTGGGCTCTCCCTTCCTCCTTACCAGGGCTCGCTTCATCATTGCCTCTCCATTGTACCACATGCCAAGCACTATTGCATGCACAGCAGCAAAGCGAGGTCTGCATTATAGGATGGAACTGGGCCACTGCTCGCTGGCTGAATGCCACATCACTGTGCCTCTGCCTACCCCTGGGGACAGGCATTGCAAGGAGGCATGGGAAGGTGTTGATCCATCACAGCAAAGAGCAAAACGGGGCTGCAGGCAGCATAGGTAGCAATGCATTGCTGTTTGCCTCAGTAGTGCATGGCTCTGGGCTTGAAAGTTTCTTGCTCTGTGGGTGTGAATAAAGACAGCTTAGGCAAAATAGCCATTTGTACTAAACCCTGTCAGACCACCTGGAGCTGTGGTCAAGGACAGACCTCAGGGGCCTCCAAGCTGCCTCCATGCAATTCACCTCCTTTGCCTTGCCCAAGCTCACTGTCCTTGACTCAGGCTTAATAACCTTCAGTGCTTGCTTTGCTTACCTCTATCTGCATGTCACTCTGAGACATGAGGGATCTGTTCTGTGTGGGTCAGGGTAACCGGCTGGGTTTTAGACACTCCTTCATATTAAAGCCAGAGTTGTCCAGTTGCATTGATGTACGGTGAGATAGCCTTTAGGAGGACAGGCAGCAGCTCTGGAAGTTTATGGATGGCCAAAGACAGCCAAAGGAGCTTTTGGCAGAAGACTACAGGTTCCCCTGCTGTGGTGCAAGGCTGTATCTATGGGTTTGCAGCATATGACAGAGGTTGGGTTTGTGGTGAGAGCCCAGGAATTGCTCTTGGCTTGGTCCCTACCTTACTTCAGGGTGCATCACCTCCAGAAGTGACTTCAGGCTGATGGTGGTGTTTGGAGGAGGAGAAAGGGTGTTTCTTTCCTTTGGAAAGATCTGTTTAAATTGTATCGTTGACCTATTCATGGAAAAGTCACTTACGGCCACTTGGTGTTAAACGTCACACACTTCAGCTTCTAATGCACCCCCATGCTCCAGTTTCATTACTTAATCCATTACTGTTCATAAACACTAATAAATAATCCTATTTTCATTCCGACCATTGTTTAAGTGGTCATTAATTGTGGTTTATGTGCTGTCTATGTGCATTTGTGTACGATGGCTTCTTCAGGATTCCTTGATTAACTGTGATTGATTGTGTATTTTAAAATCAATTAAAAGTTTCAACAGTAGAAGATAGAGTCTTTAGCAGTAATGCCCTGAGACATTGCCGTTTATAATGGAGCTGTTATAGTGCTGTGATCCATTAGTGTGGCATGCTGTGATCTTTATTTTCCAGACCTATGCAAGTACCTCTGTACACGTGAGTGTAGATGTGTTTGCGTCTCTTTTGCGTGAGTTATATAGGTGAAAGACAGTGTATGCTATGGGAAAGTGAGTCAGCTTCTCACATGGTTGCTTGACCACATAGGGTGGGCTGGCTTTTGTGGACAGACAGGTATCACCCACTGCCTTCCATAAGACACTAACATAAGGGCTGAGTCCCAGGACCCCATAATTTCTTTACTGGTATGATACTGCTGTGTGCTAGTTCTTTATTTATAAAGAGGAGCTGGCTGCTAATGCCCTCAGCGAAATGGGGCCACAAAGAGGGATGTGTGTCTGCATTGCTGTTGTAGTGAATGTGTCTGTGCCTTGGTGGGGTGGAGATAGGGGATATATGGGAGGATAGAGGTGGTGGTGAAGGCATAAATTTGTGGCTGTGCTGGTATCATGTTGATACGAAGGAAGAAGAAGAGGAGGGATAACCACCACCTGGGCACGAGGGCATGTGCTGGAGCATAGATATATAATATCAAGCCTGTATTAGATCAGTCCTCAGGTCCTCATGTTGGGGAGGAAATGGGGTAAACTGCTCTCTTCATGCTTCCTGCCTTGCCTTGTAAATCCGAATCCTGCCCGCCTATGCCTCTGTGCACACCAGAGCATCTCTGCCCAAGCAATTTCTTGTGGCCCATGAGGACACCACAGAAGGAGACTTTGTGCTGGTGCTCTGAGGGAGAGCAAAATCCCCGAGGAATCAATGAGAAATCAGCCCCTTGTAATCGATCCCCTTCTTTTCACACCATCCTCCTGGATGTCTGCCCACTGCGATGCAACGAGCAGGGCCCTCCCAGCCATCTGCCAGCTTGGGCAGAGGATTCCTGCATGCTGATCTGCTCAGAGACGTTTACCACCCACCCCTCGCTCAGCTGCATGCTGTGAAAGATGCCTCAGTGCCCCCAGTACAGCTGCTGGGATCCCCCAATAGGGAAAATCATCAGTCTTGTTAAATGACAGGGGACCATTCTGGGTAAGCCCAGCAATGGGAGCACTCTGTTGTATTAACTCACTAGCACTGATGTTAATGAAATAAAGAAATATAATGGTTCCAGGCTTCTAAACTTCTTGTGGCTCGATTTGCATAATGGCTACTGCTATCCTGAACAGGAACTGATCTGTCTAAAAATATTGTTCCAGTCCTCTATCATTCAGCTCAGTGGAAGTTGCAGATTTGCCCACAGAGGCTGTTTTTGCTGATGGAGTAGAGTTTGTGTAGTGCTGAACATAAAAAGCTATATATTAGGATGCAGTCCAATGTGGTAAAAAATAAATGGGTTAAAAGTTATAGATCAATAACTGTTAAAGTGACTTTAGTTTTCAGAGAGATCGTGTTGACTGCTGCTGATGGGAAGGCAGCAGCCATCCTGCTGGCTGAAGAAACTCCATGGTTGCTCCTAAGGGAAGCCTGCGGCTCTCAGTCAGGGCTCATCTGCCCTCAACAACCCTGTGAGCTTGGTGGCCTACATGAAGTCTCTTGTGGAGTTTGTTCCCCTCTTCCCTGGAATATGAAGGTTAGCAAGGGCTGCACCCAGCACCCAGGGCAGGTTGCCAGTCCCATATCTCACCTTCCTGCATGACACCTGGCATCACACTGTGATCCCAGAGCGATGCTCTGGGAGCATCCCTGTGAGACAGATCATGTCTCATGTTCTAGGGCACCACTTGTTGATGCCTAGAACAACATTGCTTGATACCTTGGATCGTACCTCCTTGATTACATATATCTCTGCTCCTCCATGCCCTTGATCTCTTCTCCTGGATTATCCAGATCTCTGCTCTTTGGTGCTCTAGATTGCTGTTCATCAGTGCCCTAAATCTCTGCCTGCTGCAAAGGCCATGCTCCTTCTGCAATGCTTCCAGTTCTTCAAGAGCAACTGGATGCTTTCAACTGTGGGGAGCAGGGGATTGGATTTGGCATATGTCTCTCCCATCTGTGAGGTGAGGTAAGCATCCCTCCCCTCTAGGGTATTTAAACTCGCCTTGTGTATATTTAAACCATGCTGCCCACTTGTCAGGGACTGTCTCTCTCTATCAGTGTGTGTTTAGGGTGTGCAGACCTAAAAGCTCAGCTACAATGATGGGGACAGGGGGGCATGCGAGAGCAGGGAGCCAGCTGAGTATCACAAACCAGTGTGACAATGGCCCTTCTGCCCCTTTTGGTGACCTTGAGCTTGCCTCTGGCAGCTCACTCTGATAGCCTGCCTTTGATCACTTGCCTTTGCTCCCCCTGTCTGTACTTGGAAACGCTGGAGAGCTTTCCTGACCAATATCATCAGAAAGGACACTTTTACTTCCAAAATATACAGTGTAATTAGAACTGTGAAGGGAGAGAGCAGCCAGTCCTTAAAAACACCCGAGCTGCGACAGTCTATGTCCTGACTCTGTGGAAGCTGGGGATGAAAGGCTCCTGATATTTAATGGGAACAGGGTGGTTTCCCCAGTACTGGAAATACCCCTCAGGTCCTAGCCAGAAAGGGGTTCTTCCACTGCATGAGAAGGGTTTGGTGTGGAAATACCCTCACCTGCAAACACGCTTTTGCTTAATTGGGACCCATTGCAAGCATAGACTCAATAGCTGCAACCAGCAGCACACAGACCCTCATCTAAACCATCACCATGTAAAAGCACCTTTTGATTGAATGGTAAAATATCCCACTGTTGCCCACAGTCTTGCTAACCTACTCACTGAGCTGGGACCATTTCCAGCTTCCCAGGCTCCTCCCCTGCAGGCAGCGAGGCTGGCCTATAACATGGAAAGGGATGAGAACATTCGTATCCCAGCTGCTGGCTATGGACAGAGGCTGCCTAACAAACCAAGGTCCAGTCATTTCCATCCCTGCAGCTGCCCCATGAAAACAGATGACACCTTAAAAATTGATGGGGTTCATTTCCTGCCTCCATGCACTTACTTGGAGCACCAGCTCTGCCATTACCAGCAATGTCCACATTAATTACTATCATAACCTGAGTACCTTAGCGTACACTTCCTTTGCCTGGAGAGAGCAGTGACTTGCATTTCTCTCCCCTCAAGACTTTTCCCATCACTGGGATTTTCAGCACTGCTGTCTGCAGGAGAATAAAGCTGATGCTGGGATAGCCCCAGGGGAGGAGGACAGGCAACCAGGTAGGTCTGATGGAAGGTTGTCTCTTGCCCAGGGGGTTCCTTCCCTTCCTCTCCTTGTCTCACTAAGCAGCAGCATTGGTTCTGACCCATCTCTGGGGCTTTTTCACATTGAGTAAATGATTTAGATGTTCATTGGGAGCAACAAACTGACTCCATGGCTGGATGGTAGAAATGCTTCCACTGAGACTGGAGCCTTAGGACTGAGTTCATGTAGGTCTGAGTCCTGAGGACCAGTCTTCAGCTTTGTGCTAGTGAGTCCTTCTGAACAGAAGCCTCCAGTTTCTAAGGAAAAATAATTTAGCCCTGCAAAACAGCCAGCTCACCCTAACCAGGCCATGATGGTCTGTTCTTCAGTGTTCTATGGACTGCAGAAAATTACAGATCTTATCTTTTTTTGCATAAAATGCTGATTATCCAGTGTTAAACACAAGCATATCTTAGAGACTGTGAAAGGACACACATGAAAGAGAGAAAACAATAGAAATGATGAGGCAGTGGGAGCCAGCAACTTAAAGGATCATCAACAAAGCCTCTTCAGCATGGACTGAATTGCATCCAACCCAGGTATCCCACAGCCTGCTCAAAAGCCTGAAAACAAGTGTATTTTCAACATAGGGACATACCAAAATCAAGACCTGGAGGAGACCAACAAATACAAGAGAACTTGTACCTTCACTCAGGATACTTCATTCTTGCCATTACTGTTCACCTCAAAACCTCATAGTACACCAAGCCTCCAAGCAGCAACTCCCTAGAGAAAGGTCTATCAATTATAGTGGTTCATGAGCTGAGCCCAAGGTGTCTGTGTTGAATTAAGAGGCAGACAGTGCCCTGGGATATACGAGCTGCAATGTAGCCTTCTAGACCCACAGAATAATCTTCCTTGTCCTTTCAGGGCTGGTGAGGTCTATGCTGGAGCAGATTCTGATACTGACTTATATCAAAAAGGAGGTGGCTCTGCTGCAGGCAGCGCGGAGGAAACAGAATGATCAGAGGTCTACAAGACATGACCTACAAAGAAAGATTGAAAGAACTGGGTTATTTAGCCTTAAAGAGATGATGGGGGAAGAGATGTGATAACAGTCTTCAAGTGCTTAAAAGCCTGCTGCCAAGGGGAAGAGAATAATCTGTTCTTCGTGTCCCTGGTGGACGGGACAAGAAATAATCGGCTTAAATTACAGCAAGACGAATCAGGTTAGACACAAGGACAAAAGCAGCTCGTGGAGCATGGCAGTGGGTTACCTGGGAGGTGGAGGGGCTCTGTTACTACAAAAAACAAAAACACTGATTTGGGACAGGTTGGCAAACATCCCTAGGGAAAAGGGATGTGCTGGGGCAGGACTGCACCCTCTCCATGTCCCTGTGGTACCTTCAGCATGATGTCTGGTGCTCCTGGATTGTCCGAAGTGAGATCGGCCTGCAGCAATCGCTGTGCTGGCTGGACAAATCCCAGAGACTTCAGGTTGTGAGAACTTCCAAGATAGCAAAATTTGATTTTTTGGCAGATTTGGGGCACAAGTCAACATTTTGGGTAATTTTCTTGCAGTAAAGAAATACTTCAAAATAGATTTCTTTTTTTCCCTTTTTCAGCCACTGTACTGCAGCACAAAGTGGAGCATCCCAGACACACTGTACAAGCAAGCCAAAATGACACCATCCAAATGAAACCTGTTTGATAATGTCCTTGCTGAAAACAGCAATGAAATCGATCTCTGCCCTCCAAACAATTGGGTGGAGTTGAATCACCGATTTCTGAGTGAATAGACTTGCCTTGAGATGGCTTTCAACCAGCTCAGAGAATTGTTGCTACCAGAAAGGCAAAAAGAAAACAAAAAAAGGACTCCTTCAACCCATGCTGGGCAGCAACCCGTGTGCCAAAAAGCAGTATAAGGGATCCACCAAGGTGTCCCAGAGCAGCTCAATGCGCTTCCACTCGGAAGCACTTCTACCACACTGCTGAACATGCACCTTTGGGGTAAGGATGAAGAGATTCTGTGCTCTCATAAGAAATTATGATTATTCCTCGCTTCCAAGAGCAATCCTTTATTTTAAAACTGCCTCCTAATTCATTTTATATTTACCCATAAAATCTTGGCTGGGGTTTCTGAGAGTTGCAGTCTTGGAAAGGCCAAGATTTAAATGGAGCTGATTCAGCGTAAGCTAGCCTGATGGAAGTGGTGCCTATTTGAGTTTGTACCGCTCCTGGGCTGGAAACAAAGCAGCAGGAACTGGAGTCTCCCCCAGCTTTGTTTTCTCCACAGGCTCTCAGCTATGTGCAGCAAACCTAGTTGCTGACCTGCAGGGCTGAGGCTGGTGAAGTGAGGAGAGCAGAAGGGAGCCACAGTCTCCCTGCTGTGTATCCCATATTTTGTTGACTTAAAGTTTAATATAGCTGTGATGAGAACCAAAAAAAAAAAAAAAAGAAAAAGAAAAAGGAAGAAATAATAATAAAAAAGAGTGTAAATCCTGTAAGTGGTTGATTTTCAGCCTCACTGTCCAGCATCGTCTCAAGAAAAGGACTGGGGATGAGACTGGTACTTAGCTTATTAAAATGCCTCACTGGGTCACCCCAGGAAGCTTTGGGACAAGCAAGCCCTGCCCAGGGGAAGATGGTCCCAGCTCTGGGACTTGGACTCATTTTAACATAGCTCTTATGCTGCCAAGCCTGCTTCTGCTTTTTCCAGCATTGCAATGACCTTAGTTGTGCCTGTGGTGCAGCCTGGCTTCTGGACACGATGGTAGCAAGTCTTGCTTATTCATGTCCATGGCATGGTGCTGTCCCAGGCAGCATTCCCTTGGGTGATGTCTCCTCCACAGAGCTAGAGCCTGGCCTTTGTCCTCAGACTCTCCATCCAAGAGATGAAGCTGGAAAGAGAAGATGGACCACAGAGGACCAAGTTGATACACCAGTGTGTATTGCAGTGGGACCCTGTCCCAGATGGACCAAGATTCCATCAAGGAAAAACTCATTTTAAGCTCAAGGGAAAAACAGAAGAGTGCTGAAAGTTGACCATCTTCTCATAACTCGGAGAGTGTCTGCTTCTGATGTCCTCACTGTTATGAAAAATTTGAGTGGCAGAAGCACTATGAAATACAGCCAAGGCTTTTTGAATTGACAGCTCGTTCCAAGGCTTTGGACTGTCTTTCAGCAAAGCCTGAAAGACAGTCCAGAGCTGCTTAGCAATAGCAGGCTAATAGCTAACCACAGCAAAAGCCTAATGAGAACACCAGTATCTCCTAACTCCAGCTTCATTCAGAAATTAGTCAATTTGTGTCCAATGGCCATAATAAATATGCCAGTAGAGATGCCCAGAAGGAATAATACCATAAATTGGCAAGGTGGCAAATGCATTCATCAGTTCAAACAAGAGCTGGTCATCCATAATCCAGCAGTATCAAAGACCAGTACTTCAGCCCCAGTGTTATTTCCACCTTTAAAGTATGGATGGCAATGCTTGAAATTTGCCGGCAGCCCAAACAGATGTGTCACTGCTTCTGAAAGCCAATGCTGGATGGTGATCCAAGGGTATAAAATGCTATTAAATTATTATAGCAAATGCTGAGATTCATCATGGGATTCAAACCTCCTCAACCCCCAAGTCCTCTGGAGAAGGCGGTGTGTGCCTGAGACATATATCAATAATGATGGTCAATAACCTGTTAAAGTTGGCCACTCCAGAGCTTGTGGTTTGGGTATCTTACACTGACGCTGGAGGTGGGGAGCAGCTTGCAGTGGGCAGTGATTTGAGGCCACCTCCAGCAGAAGCCTGGATGTGGTGTCTGTTAGGTTTGTGCTGCAGGGACAACACGCAGCACCCTGCTGTCTTCTCATCTGTGCATGGGATTTGCCTCCAACCTGCTGGCATGAGCATGAAACCACGAGGCAACCTGCCAGCTCCCATCCTTCCCTTGGGAGCCAGGAGGAGGGTAGAAAACATGCTGCAGGCCCCAGTAACTCATACCCACTCCTGCTTGCTTGTACAAGCACCCCATCAGCCATGCCTGTCATTGCCAATGGGGCTCACCACCACCATGCCAACCTCCATGAGTGATAGCACAGTGTTGTCTTCACCCTGCTGCTCACACTGCTGCTGATGTATTTACCAGGGAGCAATTTGTGCAGGGAGATAACTTTCCTCCAGGGTGGCATCCTGCCTTCCCCTGTGCACAGTGATGGGATTCCTGGCTCTCTCAAGGCTTTGATACACTTTTCAGGGGGAGGCACTGGGTACAGGGGTGTTTTGCTTGCCCCAGGGTGGCCAGTGAAGCAGTGATTGCAGGTAGAGGAGCAGCTGGGACTTTCTGTTTCTTCCTCCCCCATCCTTTGCAGGGCAAAAAGGGTGATTTGAACCCCATGGGCCTCCAAGAGTTGCGCAGTGTTATTCATGTAGCAGCTAATAGAGCTCACTCAATCCATAAAGATTTTAAGTCAGGGGTTGGATGTTAATTATGGACCAAAACATTTAATAGCCCGTTACACTTCCACGAGGCATTTTTTTAATTAAAAAATGATATATTGCAGAAATGGGGAAAAAAGGGAGAGGAATAATTGAAGATTGTTTTATTCCAGAGCGACCCGAGGCAGGGAAAGCAGTGAGGAGCTGGTATGTCAGGGAACGTGATGGCAATGCCGCAAGCCAGGAGCTGCTACTGCAGGAAGCTGAGGAGGGAGCAGCTTCATCCCACTGGGAAAAGGTGCTCAGGGAAAAGAACAGCCTGGCCAGAGGCAGGTAGGTGAACATCCAGGTCACACTTCTAGCTACAGCATTGGCTTATCTTTACCTGTTGAATCATTTACTTCTGCTGCAGAAGACTTTGCTTCAAATCCCTCTTTCTGAATCTCTATCAACTGTCTTTCAGGGAAAACAGCTAAACCCCCAGGGTGGAAATTAGTCTGGAATAGGTCAGGGATGAAGAAAATCTGCCATGTCTTTCTCTGACGCTACTCTGTTTTTCATTCAATATTTAAAGGCTCGTTTGAGCAGGAACTGGCCTGAGATGCATTCAGATAGTCTGTGCAAACTGAAAAGTCTTCAGCAGACCAAAGCAACACTTCCCCTGCCTTGAGCAGTGCCATCAGCTGGTGATCCATGGAAGGCAGCAAGAGAGAGCCCACGAGGGAGCAGCTCTGGTTGGGAGCTAACTCAAGGCAGGAGGAAGAGAAGTGGGATGGAAACATAGCCCAGGGCTGCTCAGGAAAAGTTAGGTTGACTGCTTAAAATTGGAAGTAGCAGGAGTGTGACCCCCAAGTCATGGACTTATACAAGTCCTCATGTATAAGTCTCCAGCTCTGCACTTTGCTGTCATTCACTTCCCCTAACTCTACAACGGGAATAATACTATTCCCTCCTCACAGGGTTTTGAGATGCTCAGTTACTATGGTGATGGGGCCATAAAAGTACCAAAGATAGCAAGAACAATAATAATATCAGACATGGTAGGAGCCAAATAATTGCATTTAGGGCACTCACACAACACAGAAGGGAGAACCACCTCCATGTGCCACAGCTCTCAAACCCAGAGGACAAAACTTTTGTTATACCAACAGGCTCACAGCCTACTTAAAGGGCTAATTTCCAATTCCTGAAACATCCACCCAAATGCAGAGTAGCCGCCAACAGCCACAGCTCCAGGCATGGTCCTACCCTCCCAGTGCCAGCCTGGAAGCAGGGAGCAGAGGGACCAAAGGCCCCTTGCCAACATAGAAATGAAATGTTCCTCGCACCAGCGCTGTAACACAAAGTCCCTGCAGATGTTCGGCCACCGCATTGTTTAGCCAGCTGAGCGTTTTGCCACCCAGCACAATGCTGCTGGCGGCTTGTTCCTTTGTCTCTGCTGAGCATAGCACTTGCCTCATTATATTTTTTTAATTTATGGTGTTTTAATTGAAAACAAGAAATGTATAACATCTGTGGCTGCTTAATAGCACCTGCGCGCGACAAGGCTGCTTTTCAGCGGCGATTGTCACTGCGTCCTCATCTGGGCAATGCTGAGCCAGTCCTATGTGGCCTCCTCTGAATTGCTTCGGAAAGAATGGTCCTTGGAGAGCACGTAATTAACGGGCAATGCAAAGCAAGATGCTGTGAAAAGAAATCTATGAGAGACATCCCTTTTAACGAGGGGAATTGGAGATGAGCAGGTGATGGGTTTGTAATGCCTCCTCTGAGACTGCTGGGCTGCCAATGCAACTCTGATATTGTCAGAGGAGGTGCAGTGGGGATTTGGCCTTTACATCAGCATTGTGGGCACTATTTGCACCCCAGTCCTTGCAGGGCACCCACTGATCCCCCTCCTTACACCAACCTTTTCCAGCAGCATGTGCATCAGCAGTGACTTACTACACTGGTACTTGCTGAGCCCGGGAGGGCTCTTGGCCATGTGAATGCAAACTGCCCTTCTGCCCTTTACACAGCAGCAATGTGATAGCTGCAGGGACCCATCATGTGCATCTGTGCTCTAACAAACCTTTGCAGCATCCCAGATACAGGCTGGGAGATGTCACCACCCAAGCTGCTGCATGAAGCATGGGGAGATGCTGCTGCACTAGCACTGCAAGCCTGCCAGCTGTGGACCTTGCCATAGCAAATGCAGCGGACACCCGTACATGGCCAAAAGCCCAGAATCCTTCTCCTTCACCATGAGGTCTGGAGCTGCAGTACACCCCCAAGTGGTTTTTACCATGAGTAAGTTGATCCTTAAGTTCATTTCTAGTGTTGCCACACAAATCCTCATGGTTTTGACAGCCTTGAGTGCTGAGGCAGCTCCTATCAATAGCTGCCTCCTCACAGCATCTCCTGGGGCTTGCTGCGCAGGTGCTGGTTCTAACACTTAGGCTGCTCAGAAAGCAGCCTGTGAGGCTTACAGGTGCCTCTTACATTTACACATGCTCTTAACAAAGCTGCTGGTAGCATAAATAAGTGAGGAGCGGGGGGGACGCAGCTCCAGCCATGCCCAGGCTGAGGTTTCCTACTTGCAGGAGCCTCCCTGCACAAAGCTGGAGGAGGTTTTATCCACTCCTCACAGCTCTGAGAAGCTCAGGCTGCCCTGAAATCCCTCTTCCCACTGTGACATGGTAAATAAATAAAATCCTCTTCCCTGCTGAGGTCAGTGGTGGAAACAGGGCTGCAGGGCTGCAAACAACCAGCCTTTCCTGGCCTTTGCTAGGGCTTGCAGGTAGAATGCAGGGGATGGCAGAGTGGTTTGGCCAGGGAATGGAAGAGTGGCAGTGCAAACATTTCCATGTCCAGCTCTCTGTCAATGCAGCTTGGTAACATCTCTGTGTAACATGAGGTATTTGGGCAGATGCCCTCTTTGCACACTCTTGGAGCAGCCCCCACTGCTCTTCCGCACAGTGAGCTTCAGCATCATGCCCTGTCCCTCGTTAATGCATTCGGGCTATGAATTCCCATAATCTCTCAGAGTACATTAAAAAATCAATGTAATTACACAGCAAATGTTAATTATGATCAAAAAATGCAATTGAGAGCGATTGATCTGGAGGAGGGCTGCAGCCAGCCACCAAATTACCAAAAACCAAGTCAGTGGGGCTGAGGCCATTATGGAGTGTGTCTGGTCCAAACAGCAAAGCATCCTTAGAGACACCTGGCTTGAACATTTTAGTCTCTGGTTTCATTGATTAGCTTTTCCAGCTTGCAGAGCAAGTCAAACAGAGTGGATGAATTTAATATGTGTGTAGATATATCTAGGTGCCCCCAGTCATGATAAATGATCCTAAAGGTTTCATGATCAGGCATGGAGTCACTGCAGGCTCATTGGAGGGAAGGGTGGTGCAGACCCCTCACAGATGGTACTATAAGATCCATGATCAACCCAAACAGGTAATTGGCTCACTGCAAAATCATCTCTATCTTCTTCCCCAAATAGGCTCTTTAGATGTCTTCATGATGGACAGAAATGGAATTGTAATCTGGCAGAAGCAGAAACCTGGAGCAGAAATGTGGCTGGGAGCATTTTGCCCAGGTGTATGAGGAACACAGCTGGCAGGACCCTGGGTGAGTGGGATGAATTGGACAAAGTGGGGACATTACCTCTGCAGGCACTTTGAGGCTGGCCATAACCTGGTTTGGCTGGTAAGAGGACATGAGGCAAGTAGAAGGCAATCTCTTGTCTCAGACCTATAACCCCAAAGACACAGCCAATCCTGCTTGGGGTGCTGGCAAAACCTGCAGTGGGAGACAGTGTGAGTTACACTGAGCTACCTCCATGCAGATGCTTCTTCAGTTGGGTACTGAAGCCCTACAGAAGACAACGCACCCTTTACAGCCCACATTGGCTCCCCAGACAACCTTGCTCTTAGGAAGCTTTGCCTGAGCACCTAACCCCAGTGCTCTTGACTGCAGCTTAAGCCTGTTAACAGCTTGTCCAACCCATCCTTTTTATAACTGTCTTTTCCATACTGGATGAATGTTACACATTCCCCTGCCTTTAGTTGTTTCTGTCTGGAAGCACAAACCCAGTTCCCTCAATCCATCTTCCCAGGGCATATTTTCCAAACTCTCTGAACTCACACAGTTTGTCTGAATCTCTCTTGAAGTTGTGATGCCCAAACCTGGAGATATATGTCTCCAGCTGATGCCTCACTAGCACTAAATGGAGCCAAATAAATTACCTTCCTGTCTTCCATCTGAAACTACTAATACATCTACAGGCAAGAAGGGTCTTTTCTTTCCCTTCCTAAAGCATCCTGTTATTGTCTGCTGCTCAGTTTGAAGACTACTCCACTGCTTTAGCCTTGGATGCTCTCCTGCTGGCTTACCACTTCTTCCCCATCTTATACCTGCAATTTTGATATCGCCTTCCTGAGTGGAACACTTTGCACTTGACTTTATTGAATTTCAGTGTATTGATTTCAGGCCATTTCTCCAGTTTATCAAGATCATTTTGCCCTAAGGAATCTTGCAGAAGGTTGTCTTGTATCTACTCTATTGACAAAAGGTCTTTAGTCCTCGGGGCTATCAAGGCAGGACTTTGTGCTGAGCCTTAAAATAGTCAGAAAGAACCACATAGGAGGCGTGGGGACAGTGGAGGATGGAAGTGTCAGGTTGGCTCATACAGGCCCCATGCTGTCACCTCAGCCAGACAAGGTGCAGAAACAATGGGAGGAGATGGAATGAGCATGAAGGAAATGCTAATGGGTCCCCAAGGATGAAAACAGGGATACTTGCTGAGAGATGTTGTGACCCTGCTGCAGCCCTGGGGACAGCCCTGGAGCTGGGAGGATGGAGGGGAGATGAGGACTAGGATTTAACACTGCTTGTTTGTTTTCAGGTCAGCATGTGGTGAGCTGCCCTGTCCTACCTGGGGGTTTGGCAGCAGACCAGGAGGAGGCCTGCAGCATCAGGCATTAATGAGACTCTTAGGGGACAGCTAAAACTGGACTAAAATGGAGGCAGAAATCCACTTTGGTGTGCACAAACAAGGTTAGATGGTTTTATTGTTGTTGTTGTTATTATCATTATTATTATAGTTGTTACGCAAAGGTTGGAGCGCTCCTCTCTTTAAGGCAGAGAAAGGCTTGGGAAGCTGATGCTTGTCCCAGGAAGGAAGGAGCAGTTCCTAACCCTTCTGCTTGGGCACACTGGAGAAGCACAAGGCTTTGAGGGAGAATGATGGACCTGCACCACCACCTACCTTCCCACCATCCTTTCCTCCCCCTGCTTCTCCCATCAGCTTGCCAACAGCCTCCTCCTCCTAACCCCTTGGGCAGGCTGAAGTACAGTCAACAATTACCTAGGTTTTGGGAGGAATTTCCTAGAAACCTTTGCAAAAAAGCACCTCCTGCAGAGCTGTCTCCTGATAAGTCCCCATTCTCCTGCAGGGTGCAGGGAAAACAGCCCAGCTTCAGCTACAAGGACAGCGGGAAGGACGGGGAAAGCATCAAAAGAGAGATGCAAACAAGCCTGGGGAGGGGGCAAAGCAGGGGTGTAATGGAGAGACTGGAACAGCTTGGGAGACATTGAAAATGGTTTCCTTGGGAAATAAGCCTCAACTGGAAAAGGGACAGGAAGGGAGAAATGAGAGAGCTCTTCTGGGTATAGAGACTATGGGAAGAGAAGAAGAGCAAGGTGGTGGATGAAGCCCTAGCAGGCATAGAAGCTTGCACAGAACCTGGCCCTTCACATGGTAATGATGCAGACACAGACGTGTGATAAGCCCTGCTCTGCATGCTCTTTAAAATCTAAGTAGCTTATGAATAAGTAATAATCCCTTATTCCCAGTGCCATAATCTATATTTAATTAAGAAAATAACTAAGCGATGGCAGTAAAAGGGGCTGTGTAGGGAAATGGAGACAGAAACACTACCAGATAAGCTGTATTAAGAAGGGGAACAGACACAGCATGGCAGAGGCAGCAGAGTTGTGGCCTCCAGCTTGGCCGTGAACTCAAGGCCTACAGAAGATCTGTCTGCAGCAAAGACTGCCACAGGCAGCTTCTTGGGTCAACAAGTGAGCTGAAGGCTGGCCAATAGGGACTGGGTCATTCTCTTGCAAGTGTGAATTTTCCCTCCTTTGCAGACGTGGTGTTGGTGCTGGACTGTGTGTTGGAAGCAATGCACCAACTTGCCAAAGCAGCTCATGCCCCATAAAAGAGCATCCAATGTCACTCAAAGCAGCGCCTTCAACACTACTGCAACAAGCTGTTTTGGTGCCTCCATCTCCCAATGTTTCTGTGCTAAAGCATCCTTGGCCACGATGCTCCACATATCATGCCTTGGCAAATCAAAGCCCTGCAGCTGACTAGCACTCAGGGGTGGCATGCCAGAGGTAATCCATGCTGTTAGAGCAGAAGGGGCCATTCCAGGCCAGCACTGGCCCAGTGCCTAAAGCATGTAGAGATGTTCATATTATGTATGCAAGAGCTTCTCAGCCCATGGCACACTCTATGGCAGTGCTCTGCTACATCTCTTAGTGCACCCCTGGGACCACCACCCTTCTTACCATCACCTCAGCACCTATGTCATTAGCTATAAGAAGTCCTTGCCAACATGGAGCCAGTGCCAGGCCAGAGAATGGAGTTTGGCTTTTCTCCTGTCTCCATGCTGAGAGCACTGTGGATGGTGTTGACACCAGCTTGATCAACCTCTGCTTTGAACAAGAGAGAAAAAGTGTGTGGTGTGGCCTTAGATAGCCCAAGTACTCTGCACTTTTGTCCAGAGCCCTTCCAACACCACTGAAAGTACTTTCTTGCTACAGCCCCAGACATTTTCCACCTGGCGGTTTACTTAGAATTATAGAATCATAGGATGGTTTAGGCTGAAGTGACCTTTGAGTTCATCCAGTTCCAACACTGTCATAGGTCACCTTCCACTATACCAGGTTGCTCCAAGCCCCATCCCACCTGGCCTTGGACACTTCCAGGGATGGGGCAGCCACAGCTTCTCTGGGCACTCGGTGCCAGTGCCTCACCAGGTACCCAAAGCATCACTGCAGCCATGTTCCATTAACATTGTTTTGCTTATCATTTCACTCATGCGGTCTGCAAGTGACAGACAACCCTCTGCTTCCTTGAATTGTCAGTAGTGGGACTAAGAGCATGTTTTAAAGGCAGGGTTAAAGAAAACAAAATCTCAGTCCACACACTATAGATTATAAATAGACCGTCTGGTTTTTAAATTGAAAACCAACAATAATCACTGCTAAGAGCCTGCTGAACAAAAGCAGCCTTATTACCACTGAGACAGATTCATTTTTATCAAGAGAACACAAATAATTTTCAAGCTGCTCTTGAGCTCCTGAAGTTGCTAATGTCCTGCTGCTTCCCCTCATCTCTGTCCCACGGAGCCATGGGAGGCACAGAGCCACAGAAGGGACCAGGAGAGTTGTGTGAGCAGTGCAAAGCGGGGACAGTCCCTTTGGATGTGGGCAAGAGAAGGAGGTACTTTGGGGGAGGATCAGCTAAGCCAGGCTGCAAAGAGAGAGAGATGCCAGGCTTTAGATGCACTCTAATTGCTGTTTTACAGCAGGGTTAGATGAGGTCTGGAGAAACCCAAATGGAGAAATAGGACTTAGCCTGGCTGAAGCTGAGGAGTGGGGATGTGACAGGCTGTGTTACAAGGGGCATAGCCATTCAGGTAAGCTTGTCATTCGATGGCTATTGAGCAATAGAGAAGAGCACAACTTCCAGAGAGCACCAGGTGTGCACAAAGCTCACAAGTACACAGTGGGTACCTGCTGCCGTGAAGGTATGGTCCATAGCTATGGTCCATAGCAGCTTGATGTGCAGGTATATGAGCTGCAGGGACTTCTTGGATTTGGGTTATCAATCTCACTGACTCATCAGAGATGTCACAGTGCCAATAGCAAGGTCCAGAGGTGGGCAATGAATGTACTGGAGGGTCTGCAAAGCCTAGAAGTAGAGGGATGGGATTCCCAGAATTGCCTGCCCTCTACCCCTTGACCAGAGCAAGAGACCAGAGAATGGAAATGGGTCTGCAGAAATTGCCACAGAGAGCAGGGTGCATATCAGCAGGATGAAAAACGTTGCCACCAGGCATTAGGGCTAGGAGACAGCACAGCAGCCAAGCATGGGAAAGGGATAGCAGTCATCCCTGCACGGTGCTGTGTGCTGAGATTTATGCCCCACAGGAAATCATCCTGGGCACCACAAGGAGTTCAAGAGCTGTTCAGTAGGTACAGAGCAGACTGAGTCCTTATACAGCACAGATATGGGAAAGGAAAATGAAAGCAGCCCCATGCCAAGGTCCTGAGATATTCCTTTCCTCTCTTCCCAGGCTGTAGTATCATGAGATCACTAGGAGCCAAGTGCTGGCTGCTAAACTTAATCTGCCCCATGCTCTGGGAACAGCATGGCACTGTGGAAGTCAGCAACATGCTGCAAAGGCGGCTGCCAACCCAGAGCATGGCTTGAGTAGGTGGGAGACTGGAGCTGGTGGAGCTAACACTATTCTATCTGGGTTTCGGTCCCTGGATCAGAGGTCTGGACAGTATCATCCATTACTGATCTGGAGCCAGCATCTGAATGACTGCAGAAGAAACTCACCCACACTGGATCCCTGCCTGGGCTCTGTTTCAGGCACAGCTGCCAGCAGGCTCATGCAGTTGGCCTGTCCTGTGTTATGATCAGAACAAGTAACGTGGGACCAACAGCATCCCACAGCCCTGGCCACACCAGCAGTTACCATGAGCATATATCCTTGGAGACTGGGCTAAGGTCTTGTCTTTGCCACAGCCAGATTGTGGCTGCTGGGGAGGAAGCAACCAAGTGATGCTGACTGCTCCATGTTGGAAGTTGTCTTCCTGAGTGCAGCATGCACGTTCAGATGTTACAGAGAGGTAAGAAAGGTGCAACCTTGGACACAGAGGTCAAAGGAAAGTGTCAAAACCAATTTAATAATTTATATATTACTTAGTCATGCCATGCCTCTTGTCTGCTGTCATGGACTAATATCCATAAATCAAAGAGGAAGGAACTGGTTTTGGTGCTGCAGATAGATTCTGGTCCTCAGAAAATTGCTAAGGGGGCATTAATGAGGAGATATATCTGGGAATGCCTCCAGGTGTGTTGGCTGCATGCATGGGAAATTCTGCAGACCCATTGTCAGGTAAAATGTATTCCTGTGCTGTGGATGTATATGGTCCATGAGGACAACAGTGTGGGGACCATGGATCCCTATGTTGAAGTGTTGGTCAAGCTCAGGGGGAAGGTGGATGATTCCTTGGTTCTCTGCTCCACAAGGCAGCTCCTCACCTTCCTTTCTCCATGCCTGGTCTTGCAGATCAGCAAAGTTGGCCCCATCTTTTGACTTAGTTCAACAAGAAAATCCCCATTAAGTGACAGGACAGTCTCAGCCTGTGAAAACCAGGAGCCGAAACTAAGTTTTATATCCATCCTGCCTCTGCTGGGCATGCAGTCACCAGAGACAGGACTCAGGGAAAGTGTTACCTCACAGCCACCACAACTGCCATGGCCCAGAGGATGGGGAGCAGCACCTCTTCCTGCTGTTTAAATAAGCATTAGATCAGCCAGAGATAAAGACAGCTCCTTGGTACCAGAAGGAGCCCTCCAAATGTGGAAGAAGGAGTTTGGTTTTACAAGTAGGGGAGAGAGGGCAGACTCAAAGCTCCTTGAGAGACTCCATAGCCTCTCTATGGCACCTGAGGATGCCTGGTGAGTATCTGGGCAAGAAGCAATAGCCCAGTTGAACAGGGATCTGCCCTCTTCGAGATGTTCCCTTTCAACAGCATAAGGCCCCTGCCAGCATTTCAGAGGGACATTAAACTCAATGGAGATGGCACAGCACAAACTTTCACATCCTCAGGAGGCCTCTGAATGGTGGGGGCTGCTGTGGGGAGGGGGGGGTCACTTCTGCTGTTGGTATTTTTACCTAAGGGTTCTAAGAACATTGCCTTCACTTTCTCCCTCCTGCTCTGTATTGGTGGCCTCTTGTGCCTGCTTTCTGCCCTTCCTGGGACCACCTCCTTCCACTCACACTGAGCCACTTGAGCTGTCAGATTTACAGCCAGCAGGGAAGAGGCTGGATGCACAGAGTAGACAGGATCCAGCCAGGGATGGGTGAGCAGAAACAGCCTCTGCAGGAGTGAGGCATCCACACCAGCACACGTGGGAGAGGTGAGAAACCTGCCAGGGAGATGACTGGGAGCAAAAGGTGCTAAGAAAGCATATGTTCACAGCATGAATGGATTAGAGGGGAGAAGGGGAAAGAAAATGAGGTAGGAAGGTAGCAAAGGAGAGAAGGGCATGACACAGAGAGGCACAGGGCAGTGGGAGGGAAGCCCAACAGTCAGGCAAGGGAACAAACACCACCATGGCATGGCTGCTGTGTTTCAGGTTGCACAGCAAGGACAACGTGTGATGTGGGAGAAAACTTGGTCCTAGCAAAGGGGGAGTCTGCTACAAGGAGGGTGACAAGGGATGTGTGTAGGGTAGGACAGAGAGCAGGGAAGTTGCTGGCTTGGAGGAGGGAAGGGAGAGACTTGGAGGATCTCGAGGGCTGCAAGGACTGAGCTGTGCAGAGGGAGCGGGATGAAGAAGGGATGGGATGGGATAGTGGGATGGAGAAGGGATGGGACAGGATGGGATAGGATGGAGGATGCTGAGCATCTGGAGACAACTCAGCATTTCAAGGTTTATTTGAAGTGAACAGATAGCTCCTGCAAGGTTCACCTCTCCAGTGGAGCAGCCCCAGTTCCTCACAGCACAAGTAGCTGCCATCCCTGGGTCCTGGTGAACGGATGGAAACCCCAAACATGAGATCAAAAGGGTTGTTACAAGCAAACCCATGTGGCAACATGAGAAAGCCATGCTATGGCCAAGCTTACAGGCAGATAGGCTTAGCCCTTGGAGAGAAGGGAATCACTGTCTGCCTGTGTCTGCCTCTGTTTTCCTTGGGTTTATTGTGTTTTCTTTAATTGAATCACACACACACACATGCACACAAAGCCCCAACTCAGGATGTAAAGTTTGTAAGGAAATGAGCATCAAATTAGTGTTCCAGGAGGAGCGATGCTGAGCAAACGCATGACACAGCACGAGCCACAGGTAGGAGGGAGTGAAGCAGCAGAAGCAAAGAGGGAAAGAGGAGAAACCTGAAAAGAGGAAAGAGGACTTACAATGCGATTTGCCTTTCCAAGGGCAAATGGAACTCAAAAGAAGCATAACAAGAGTAGGAGGAAAACCCAAGAGGAGAGGGAGAGGGCAGTGCAGATGATGCTGGTGTTACCTATAAGGTCACTGTGGCCAAACCCTTCCTGAACCTATATGGAGCAGTTCAGAACATGGGAAGAGGAAGCTGTCACAGCTCAGGGCCACAGCTGAAAGGACACAGCTCAAAGTCCCATGAATCCTTTGCTGCTCCGGGGCTCTCACACTTGAACACAAGCAGAACACCACTTTGGAGACAGTACTATGCTCCACCTTGGCCTCCATCATGACCTCAGTCTCTCTTGACATGGCAGTCATACCCTTCTCTCAGCCATTGTCTCAGCTAGGACCCCCACTCCTCTTCCTCTTATGATGTCTGGTGTACCTGCACCTCCATCCTCAGGAAAATATCAGAATAATGGACATTTGGGGTGAGATCACGATGTGCTGGGGGATGTGCTCCAGCACTGCCCAGGCTCCACATCCCCAATGGCACCATCCAAACCCTGGATGACTGGTGCAACCCCCAGCCCAGCAACCTCCTCCACTGTGACCACAGTGCAGAGGACAGGACTAACAAAGGGGAAGGAGCACCTCCAGAGCAGAGGGGTGGCTGTGATGAACAGCGGCTCCCTGGCCTCTTCTTCCCCCTGCTCACAAGGTGCTGGGAGGTAGCACACCACTGATCAGCCACTCCAAGAGATGAAACGCTCTTCAGTGCTGGAGAAGTGCAAGGTTAAAGGACATGAGCCTCCTGCCCAGGCTTGCTGTGACAGGCCTCACTTTGCGTTTATTCACACCCTGCTATGAAGCCACTCTGAAAACCAAGACATTTATTCAAAGGAGCAGTAGCGATGCACACATATCTGCCTGTGTGAAGGAGAACTTCAAAGGGGCTGACAGTCACGGAGCCCAGCCATAACCTTTGGCTAATTAGCTGTCTTGATTTCCTTGCAGTTTATTTTTACACTTCTTGGGTTCTGAAATGCATTTATTGTAATGTCAGCAAGGTTGTGGTAAATACAAAGCTTCCTAGCAATAACTATATCCACCCCACTGGGCTTTTGGGGCTACAGCTTGGCTTGGGACAGGCAAGATGACAATGCTTTTCTGATGTTTTGGTGTTGCACAGAACTTACTGAGACCATGGTGGTGGTAATGATAAAGACTCATGAGGCAAAGCAGGTATCTGCGTGGAGCATAATGAGCATGGAGCAGAGGGTGTGTGTAAAAGTGCTTTCCTGGGGTCAAAGCATAGATAAGCAGGAAAGGTGGAGGGATGTGGAAGCCTGAAGGATGCAGAGCCATTAGCCAGCTCAGGAAGGAGGTGAGGTGGGGGAAAGCAGGCAACTGCAAAGGTGGGAGTAACACTGAATCTGCAGAGAGGAGCAGGTGGGATCCCATCCTAAGCATCAGTGAAATCATCAGCTGGAGCTGCTGACCAGAAAGCCTTCCTGCTCCTGGGCAGAGGAGAAGGGAGATGGAAAGATGCTGTTGTTAGATCTCAAGAAGGGATTTGAAAGCCCCAAGCCCTGTTGGGAAGATGGAAGATGATTGTGTTTAGCAAAGCAGGTCACTCTGCTCCCTATCCCACCTGTGCTTGGAACAAAACTGTGCTTCATGCACCACTGCACAGTGCCACAGCCACCTTGGTGGAGAGTAGGGACTGTCCTAGCTCTGACCCTAGCAAAGCCCACCCCTCAGCTGCTAGGGGAGCTCACAGCCCTGGTGATACCCCGTCCATCCCAGCAGCAGCCTGCACTCCATCCCCCAGAGCAGATCTGCATGTCAGCACTGACAACTTCCATCTGGCCAAGGTGTTGGGGTTAAGCTGAGGGTGACCACAGCCTGAGCTATCCCTGCTTCTCTCCATAGGTACACGCAGCCTTACACTGCCGGCAGCTTGCAGAGCATCTGCCTCCCACCGCCTGCTGCGGGCTACAGACCTGGCACCAGGCAGGAGTGTGAGACCGGGCTGAGCTGCACTGTCAGGAAATGCAGAGGGTAACAAAACAGCTTCATTATCTCTGTGCTGTGATCTCCAGCACTCAATATGTGGCTCCCCCTGGATTGTGCAGAGATCAGTGGAAGGAAAACGGAGAACAGACCATTGCCTTAATGATCAGAAATGAAGCAACACTCCTCTGCCCTCAGATCAGTGCAATGGTGGTGAGGAGACCTCTGAGTACCTGCAGATGGGTGGCAGGCACCCAGCACTTCAAACAGCCTTCCCCCTTGGCTGCTGCTCTGCCTGCCTGCCTGGGTGTCTGTCTTCAGGACTGCCCCGGGTACCAGTCGGGAGAATACAGTGCCAATTAAAATCCAGGCTGCAGCATCCTTTGAACTGCATAGAAACAAAGCCCAAGAATTCAACCTCTGTCTGTTTGTTTGGGTTTTTACCTCCAAATAATGTCAGGAGTTGATGAGACATAACAACACTGAGTGCAATTGCTGTTGAAAGCTGCTGGCTGTTTCAGTGTGCTGCAGAGGCTGTGCTGGAGTCAGCTTAGCTCCAGATCTTTAATTTTAAGAGTCAAATCATTATAAGTTCTCTCAGGGAAGTTAATAGGAACTTTACCTTGCCTCAGCTAAGTAAAACCAATAAGAAATTCCCAATGCCCATAATGACATGCTGTCCCACCTCCAGTCCGAAGCGTCCCTTTCCTATGAGTCAAACTCATGTTATATTTTCATTTTTAAACACACTCTTACAATTAAAGCTTCTGCTGCCTGATTGGAACCAAACTGTCTCACATGACTGGTAATAAGACAAAGGGCTTGATTTCAGGGCTGACATCAGCCAGCACTCGAATCTGAGTCTCCCTGCTTCTTCTGCTGAGGTTCAGGTATTCCAGGGCTGAGCTCTCTGCTGGGATGATGCACCTGCATCTTTGCAGCACAAGGCACAGCACGGGTCTGTTTACCCCCTTGGTGTGCAGCTGGCTGGGCCTGACTGCACCAGCAAATCTTTTTTGGCTAGCACCCAAGCACCTTAAAAGTCCTTTTCAGCTTTGTACCAACAGCCTGCACCTGGGTGGCTTTAAAGGATGAATACCATGGGCACAGCTTCAAAGCATCTTACTGACTATAAGGTTTGTGAGAAGAGCAAGGCACTTTGGTACCTTAAAACTGCACACAGAAATGATGGTAAGCAGTAACAGTGAAGGCTTCAGCGACAGGGAAGGAGTTATTGCACTGCTCTAAGCAGGCAAGGAAGGACATGCAGTACCAAGTCCTCACCACTATCAGTCCTTTTAGTGCACATCCCTATAATCCTCAGACAGATGTGGAGGATGTCAGTGTATTCTGAGCCTTCTGACATGATCAGAGCCATGGTCAGGCATGAAGCAGGGATCTTTTAAAGGAGCTGGTACCATTCAGGAAGGGAAGGTCCTGAGCTCGTAGGTCATGCATATATAGGTGCATATACATTATTTATACCCTCCACATGACAGCTGCTGGGTGCATCTACAGACTCTCCACTGACACCTGCCTCTGAGTCATGGCTGCATAAAGCTCCTCGACAGACCTGGAGGATGGGATATGTGGTGAAATCCCAAACATGAGTATCGCATCAAAGGTACAGTGATTATCAGAGTGCAAATAAATAATGACTTCCTAAATTTCAGGGGCTGGAGGGAGAGCCAGGGCTGTCTAACAAGTCTCCTGGAGCTTTTATCTCAGGGAGAGTGGCAGAAACACAAGGTCCAGACCTGGGGACACACTGTGTCTGTGCTGGTGGCTCCAGGGCCAGTCCCAGATGCTCCATTGGGATGCACTGAGGGTGTGTGTCCATGCTGCTGGCAGAAGAGGCGGGGAGCTCAGTGAGGAGCTGCTGAGTGGACTTAATTGGGATTGCCCCTGCATGGAGAGCTCTGACAGTCCTCCACGCATGCGTAAATCACTCTTCGTTTGGTTGACAGGAGAAAGCCTCTTGCAAGACTTATTAGAGGATATTGCACACAGATTGTGAGAGATTTCCCCATGTATCCTCCTGGATAAGCTGTGGTGAGGCAGAGCCTGTGGTGCTGTGCAGTGCAAAATGAAGAGGGGTGGCTGCGACAGTACCAGCAACATCCTTCCACTGCATATCCCCTATTCTGATGGTTCCTTCTCTCATTACCATCTTCCTTATTTTCCCCAGGACTTTTGCCTGCTCCAAAACTGCTGCTGTGTCAGCTGCCCAAGATGCAGGAAGGATACATAAGCATCCTGATGGAAGTAATAGCCGCTTCCAGCAACAGGTACCTGGCACTGCAAAGGGCATCCACATTTACAGCCACTATTTCAACCAGCCCCTGAGGCTGGACGGGAAGTTTCCCAACCATATTATTCTCAGAGGGATAGCTGCTGCCCTGACAAACCAGTGCTCCTGTACCACCCTGCTCAGCACCACCAGGCTCTGAGGCCTGGGAACCAGCACAGGGTAAAGACTGTCCCATCCTATCCCACTGGGAATAGGGGCAAGGAGCAAGACATCAGGGTGGATCACTAGTTTCATAGCGGGTTTGTTAGCAGGGAAATCTGTTCCTTTCAGCTCCATCTCTTTGCAGAGGCAGTGGCTCCCACTACCATGCATTGCATTTTATTCTATAAGTACAAAGCCATTTCCACTGAGAGTAGGGACACTGAAGCGCAGAGAAAGAGGAGAGTAATATCTTATCTTTCTTTAATCCCCATCATCCCAAAGGATCCTGGTGTCATTTGCTTTACTTTCTATATGTATGCTCAGCTAATTAGCATTACCACAGAACTGCAGGTATTCTCAGACTTAGTAGAGGGAATATCTTGTAATAGGACGGTAAGCAAATTGTTTCTGCTGTTTCTATTACAACCAGCTTTGATTATCCAGGGTAATGGGATAACAGGAACAAAGCAACAAAACATGGATAACATGAAACCTATGCAAATTAAGCTAGAAAAAAAAGTGATGCTGAGAGTAATGGAGAAAAGAAAGGTCAGTGATACTGATTAAGGAGTGTGGAGATCCCTGTCGTAGCACTGCCCTCAGCTCATAAACCCATACACAATGGTACCTGGGCACAGCAGGTTTGGAGCAGATCTATAGGAACTGTCACTATGCAAGGGATGCAGAGACAAACCCTGCACAGCAAAGCCAAGCTGCAGCAGGGGGAGGCAAATTGCATTAAAGCTGAGCATTTCCAAGCCTCCATGTGAGGGATTTGTCATTAAAATGAATAAGATTTGGGCACTCAACCTACCTCCTCCCTACATGAACAGGAAGAAGCTCAATTTAAAGGTCAGTGTCTTAATGACTTTCACTGTGTATATACCACGGTAATTCCTCTTCAAACAGAAATCCAGCACCTCGTCAGTGAGCCACAGTCAGTGTTTGAAGGAACATGACAGGTATAGCTTCTCTGTTAAAACAGGAGGGAAAAGGCTAAGAGAAGAGCTGACTTCAATGGCATCTCCTTGCAGTATTGTCCCAGGCTGAGGGAAGGAGACAGTGCTTTCGCTCCTCTGTGGTCTCCTATCTCAGCAAAGACCAGATTCACCCTGCTTGGGCAACGGGGATTCTCAAATCCTCAGCACTACTACCTTTGAGGCAGCTCTGAAAAATCACTGGAAGTGGGTGGATAGAAAGGGCAGCAGAGATGAGACAGAAAGAAGAGAGGGAGGAATCTTAGAGGAAGATGAACCTTCTTAATGGGTTTATTGATTTAACCCAATGAGAGAACAGTAGGGGGAAATTTATGCCATTTAAATGCAAACCAGCAATAAAAATAATCATTAGAGTCATAATCTCAATCTGTTAGCATTTTAGGTAGAAATAAGCTTAATGGGAAATATTTTTCCATGTAGACTATTTGCATTTACTTAGTACGAATGAGCCTCTTAAATATAACTCAATCATTATCACACACTTTTTTTCTAAGGGGTTGTTTTCAGTCCTCAGTTCTTTGAAGTGCCTGATGATTCCACAGGCTGTGTGGAGCCTGATTTAGAAAAGCTGCTGACCCACCCGTGCTATGATCCAAGGTCCATATTCCTGCTGATATTCCCATTTCCATACTGGAAATACATGTGGATTTTGACAGCGATTAGAAACGATGACTCTTCACACAAATTATGCTGAGATTCTGTGACCAGCCAAAGAGGCTGCATCATTCATTTAGATCTTGGGACTTTCAATTGAGTTAAAGTAACTTCAGAAGATGTTTCCAAGCCCTTCATCTTCTAGAAGTGAGAACCATCTGACAATCTGCCTTAGCTTTCCCTCTTGTAAAAGAGGAGCAAACATGGGGGTTTTCCCTTTGCGGAGGTGCTGCAAGGCTGCTGCCAAGCCCGCATCCCTGGTACAGGAGTGCAAATCAGATGTGTCCTCCTGCATCTCAGAGGAGCTTTTCTGGCCTTGTCCCCAAGATCAGCTGCTGTGGGGACACGGCACTGCCCACGTGCAGATGCTCAGGGGAGGTCACTGTCCGTGTGACTCCCACACCACACACCTCATGTCACAAGGAAAGCAATAAATACCAGCTTCTGCCTGGGGACACCTTTTAATCTTCTTGCTAGATTTCCATACCCTAGTCCGGAGTCTCAGCTGTGCCAGACATGATCTTACTTAGCTTTCCATCCATAGGGCTCTGCTAAACCAAGGCTGCTATTTCATGCCACATGATGGTAGGGCCTGGGGCTGCTCCCATTCATGACACTGGGAGGGTTTCCACCATCCTGCAGCAGCCCATACACTGCGCAAGGGATGAAAACATCCCATGGAGGTGGCCAAACAGACCAGCATCCTCAGTGGTGTGAAGCTCACAAGCCCCTTGCAGACCTGCTGGTGCCAGGATGCTTTCAGATAGCCAATGCCAGAGCAGTGGCTCTCCAGAGACAGGCATCTGCTCCTCAAGCAGGTCTGGCCCCATGTCTTCAGCCTGAAGAGCAGATCCAGCTCCCAGTGCAGTGCTCATAGCCAGGTCTCCAAACACACACCGGACTTCAAGCTGCGCAGGTAATTTAGGCTCACAAGGAGGTTATTAAAATCCATTCAAAGTTAATGTCAGCCATTCCAGTGTTAATGTCAGTGGCTGAGAGGCACAGCAGGAGGGGAGGGAGAAGGACTTTGATTTCCCCACTTTAATTTCCAAGTGGGACAGGCTTGGCAGGCAGCAGTGGGAGACAAGGAGCAGCAGCAGGTGAGAGCATGTGGTACCACATCTCATGCTGCAGACAGGTGGGATTCACAGCTTAATCCTATCAGCCGAACATTTCACTCCGTGTTTTACTTGACAGCATCAGTGTCTTGCCGGCCATTTCAGAGGCACATCAGCTGCCAGGATCCCAGCAGGTGAGTCTGAGCGCTCAGCTCCAGCGTGGCAGCTGGAAAGCGGCTGATGGTGATGCTCTGCATCAGCTCCACCAGGTCTGGCAGGTGGGATCAGGCATCACACCCAGGCGCATTTCCCACTGGGTGCATTTGAGGGTTCAAACTTCTTCCCCCACATTCAGCCTTGAGTCTGCACTGACACAGCCCCTCAAATCCACTGGGGATGAAACCAGGGCTGGAATTTGCTTGCATTGGTCAGGCGAGTCTAAACCGGCCCCTGGATTTTGGAAAAAGCTGGGTAATTTCAGGATGTGGTTACCACCATGCTGGCCAGGATAACAGTAATCAGAGCTTTGGACCATAAGCCGATTCCTTGTGAGTCTCAGGAAGGAATTAGCCCTATCTCCTCCCCTTTGTGCTGCTCAGCAGCATTTGCACATATGGGCACACACCTGGCAGCAGGCTGAGCCATGAGGACAAGTCCCAACAGAGACAGGATGACAAGGACCCAGTGCAGGCAGTGCAGAAGTCCCATGGACAGAAGAAGGGGCATGGAGAAGAGAGTAAATCTGCTCTGACCAGGGACTGCAGGACAGGTATTGCTGTACCTCCTTGCAGAGCCTGGAACCCTGAGGAGTCCTTCCCATGGGATCCCTGTCCTGTACCTCCCCCTGTTTCAGCATCTGTTTGCAGCAGGGATTCCTCCATGTTGGTTGAGAAATACATTGCAGTCTTTTAATGGCACATCCTGGCTGGAAGGTTTTACTTGTATGCAAATACTACGTGTATAAGAATGGCCTTGTTTTGTACTATGGAAATGCATCGGATGCAGCTAAGCATACTGAAGACAGCTTAAATGATCCAAATTTAACATTTGGTTATGTAGTTCGAATATTTCATTGGGTTTTTAGGTTGGAAGGCACTGTAACTGTCATCTGACCTCCTGGAAAGTGAATTTTACCCAAGGATTTAGAGGAAGTCTGACCATTAAGCTCCCTCCTTCTGACAGACAAAAATCAGTCTGGTTCATAAACAAACAAGAAAAAATCAACAGTATTAGAGAAAACCAAAAATATAGTAGTTGCCAGTGGCCACCAGATGGGTGAGTCTCATGGTTTAGGATGACAGGACCACCAAGGAGGTGTGTGACACCAACAGATCCAGATCCCATCCCATGTCCTTTGCCCTCCTGCTGGAGAAGAGGGGCCAGGTAGGTGCGAAGGAGCCTGTCTCCCTGCAGCCAACATCCCGTGCCACATGGCAGGTCACCAAGCATCTGAGAGTGGGCAATGATTTCTTTTGCCAGTTTCTAATTTATCTAATGAGCAAGAAAATAAATCAAGCTGACAGTCACCCAGGTGGTTTGGAGCCTCGGCTCCTCACAGTCCCCTTGTTCTCCCAGCCCATTTTATAACAGGGTTATAACCCGAGGACATGGCAATAACTCCTGCTATAATCTTTTCTTTACTAACGTCACTTAGCAGATGGAGTCATTTAGAGGTGCTCACGTTTAAATGAGTGGCTTGCCCTGAAAGGGACAGAGCTGGGGCTGCTGGCAAGGTTTTTGAGATCGTTAGCCTAGAAAATGCTTAGCAGGGGAAGCAGTTGGCAGGCAGATTTCATGGACATGGCACCATTGTCCTCTGCCAGCAAAATTACAAGGCTGAAATCCTGAGGCTGGATGGGGCCAAACTGTTCACAGCAAACAATTTAATTGATGAATGAAGTGAATTGCCCAGGAGATGATTTTCTGTTATCTGCTCATTGCATGAAGCTGCTTGGAGAAGGGTCTGTGCAGTCGGGTGCCTCCGGCTACCTGCACCCATCAGGGATGGGCTGACCAGTGCTCCCCATCATGTGGATCTTCACCGTAGTCTGAGAACCTGCTCCCCAGATGATCAATCCAGCACTACAAGCCTCCAGGCTTCCCAATCAAGGATGTTATGCTTCCCTACAAGTGTTACTGGCTACACCAGTGATGGGACCATGCAGATCTCAGCATTAGCTGTTTGAAAGGGAGCCTACACAACGTAAAGAAGAATGGCACAAAACTAAACAACACCACATACTTTTCATCCTCTGCAAGAGGTGAAAGTGGCAATCTCAGGTGGCTCTTCTCTATAGCTCCCTGACCCCCTGCATAGGCTGCCTTCATAAGCTCCTTTCATTTAGTCTAATAAAGTAAATTATCTCTTCAGCTCTTCCAAGAAAAATAGCCATGAAAATCTACAGTGAGATGAATGCTTGCCACCCTTGAAAATACCTCTTGCTTGTGAAAAGGCTTCTGAGAAATGAATAGAAGGGATAATAATTACCAAAGAAGGGTGAAATACTGCTCATGCTGGCTAGGCAGCATTTGACCCAGAGGCTGGGGAGAAGAGGGAGGAAGGATCCATCGAGCTGAGACATTAATGGCAATCATTGTTCTGTGGGGAGCAATATCTCACAGTGTCCACAGAGACCAATCCCAAATTATTCAGCCTAATAGCTCTCAAAACAAACTCTTATTCTGCTCCTTTGTGGCAGGCATGAAGCTTTCTCTGCAAGTCCAATTTTACATCTTTGGTAACTCAGTGCTGGATGGTATAACACTCAATTGTGAAACCCTGCAGGAGCCTTTGATGCAAGCATCTTCGAGACGCAGAGCTTATCAGCTCAAATAACACAACTGTCTTTTATCCTTCATGTCCCAAGCCTGCTGTTTTGGCACTTATATTTGTAATTCATTGCTTGGCTCTGGGTCTGGATCCACCAGGACAACAACCCTGTCTATCTGTCTGCATTGCTGAGATATTTTTTTCTGCCCAGAGGGATCTGAGCACCTAAACTCTGCTTATCTTCAGTGATGCTCAGATTCCTAATTGGTTAAAAGTCACTTTGGAAAGGGTGGCCTAAGAGCTGTAGACTTGTAGATGCTTTCAAAACATTTACCCCCAGGGCCTGCCTCTCCATCTTTGCCTCCCTCCCATCAGGGACTTTATCCTCTCAGTCCTATTTGGCCTTCAAAGATGCATGCACACCTCCAGCACCGCTGTTCCTCCCTTCCAAACCAGTTCCAACCAGTGGACTGCACACCTTTGACCAGCACTACATTTTCTTCAAGAAAGGACAAATGAGGTGGAAGAAGAAAAGGTGAAAACATGATAACAGCTATGAGAAAAGGCTGCTGCAACAAACCTGACAATGCTGGAAATGGAGGCTCGGAGAAAAGTTTTACTCCAAAAATTACTCTTTTCAATCTCAACAGCACGCTGAAGGGAAGCTGAAGCACACTTTTTAACACCTTTTGTACTCAAATTCCAAATTCACCTGTCTACTGAAGCAATAACTGAAATAATCTTTTTTTATGCAGCTGCACATTTTGCTTCAGAAATTTGTTTCCATTAAACTATCCCCTTTTGTCCTCTTAGAAAGCATATTTTAAATAATAACAGGGTGAAAAAAAAATTATATGCTACCCAAAAAATCTCAACCCTGTCGACTGCGCACCTTTATATAAAAGTTATCTTTCTCTTCTGATGGATGGATGAAAACCTTTTTCATAATGTCAATGCGAAGATGAGAAAGAGAGGGGAAATTTCAGCGTGTCCAGTACTGCTAGCCATTTCAACAGGAAACACAGGGCAAACTGTCCTGTTAGAAAACTAAGTTACAACATGAACCCGATGTTCTTTTTCTGCTGTGTACAACGCAATTCTGTAGAAGTTGAGATGGAGGCATACACTGTATTTCTAATCTGGGGAGAAAAAAAAACCCACTTTTTCCATGTTCCTTCATTCTTAACAGTGGATATTCTTTAAATTCTAGCAGAAGAATGTCAAGTCAACCTTAAACAATTAAAACTCAAAATTATAACCATGATAACTTCCACTGCTGCCGCACTTTTAGAAGTGTAACTGGCACAGCTCAACCATTCAGGGCCTCCCCAGGAAGGTCCATGCTTGACCAAGAGAGAAGAGGCTCTCCAGAAACAACCACAGGAATATAGATGTGAGAAACACAAGCCCAGATCACTGCACCAGACTCTTTCCTCTTGGAAATGAATGCCATGAGTCTCCCTTTCATGACCCAGTCCTCCATGCACATAATCCCTGTTGGATCTCTCCCGTGGCCATCAGTCTCACACCAGCTACTTTTCTTACTCCAGAGATACAATCAACAAGGTCACCCCTTACCTTTGTGCCTGAGTATCGCTGCTGGTTCCTGCTACAGTCATGAACATCTCCTAGTTGTTGTCTGCAGGGGCTGGGAGGTACACTGGGCACAGCATTTGGGATCCCAGAGGATGGTCACCAAGCCTGGTGTTCAAACTGCAAGACAAAAATCAGAAAACATAAGAGGGAGTTTCATCAAGAGGTATAAAGGATTGACTGATGGCTTGATTATCATGAAGCCATCCTAGGGACAGCGCAGCTACTCAAGTCGTGAATCAGACACAGAGACACAGGAAGCAGATGTGAACAGGAAGAGAACCAAGGAGAGGTCCAAATGAGACCAGCTGTTCAACACAGTATCTAAAGGGGAAAAGAAATCCATGTGCCAGCAAAGGAAGGATTGTAAGAAATAGTGGAAGGGGAACTGAAGTAAGAAGAGTGGAACAGATGCCAGGCAGGGACTGAGAGAGATACAGGGAAGATGGGCATGCACAGGGCAGATGGTATAAGAGATACATCAACACAGAGCTTCTGGAGGGGTGAGGAGCCACTGCCACCAACAGCACCAGCCACCTGGCACAGACAGTTTTGAATAAGCTGCTTAATCATCCTTACACCTGGGGACTGGTCTCAGAAATGTGCTTTTAAATCGTAAGTGTGATTTTATTGTCCGCATTGGTCACTTCCAGCCCCCTCTGATTTTCTTTTACTTTTGGATGCTTGGCTGGCCAGGGCTCTCTATGTTTTACCACTGCTGTCAAGATCCTGTTCACTGTGATGTAAGACAACCAGTAGAGCAAGAAGAAGCAACACTGGTCGTAACAGGAATCTTTGGACTATTCAATGTCTTGTTTTATTATCATCAACATAATAACAATAATAGCAATATTAGTGACAACCATTTTTTTATTCCTCCCGTTAGTAATATTCAGACATGACCTAAGAGGTATTTCAGAAAGACAGAACAAATCCAGTGTAAGACCTAGGAGAACAGGACAGTTAATTAAACGTCAGAATGATGGACAGAGCTAGGACAAGCCTGGAACAACATCAGAGAGCTGGACAACCTCTGACAAGTTCAGGGAGATGGATGGATTTGGGACATGTCCCAGATCTCTCCTCCAGTGGAGGTGGAACCTTCCTACCTACACATCCCTTTAAACACAAGATTGTTCCCTGCCCTGTTGCTGTTCCATTGACTTATGCAGTTGAGATTTTCAGTCGAAGGCTGCCTTCCAAGCTGTGTCACTGATCACAGCCTGATCTGGTGACACTTTATTACCTCCAAATGGTGCAAAGAAAATAAAGAGCCCCATTGAAAATGACAGCGTCTTGAATGTGTTTTTTAACCAGCGCATGTGTGAACTCACAGCAGGTAGGGCTCTTTTCACAGATTTCTTCTATTTTTTCCAAATTGGACATTCACAAGAGAGGCAGTTGGAGGACAGTGGACAGGGAGAAAGAATGGTGTTGCAGAACACCAAGGATAAATATTACAGGGCAAAAGTGAGCCTGTGACAGATACCAGGCAATCTGTAAATCATCAGGAGAGCGGAGAGCATAATAGACCAATCAATCAGATAGACAAGGGTGAGAAGTGTCACAGGGAGGCAATAGGTAGTTGGAGGTCACTTATGAAATATAATCTCTATGTTGGAAAAAGGACAGTAGAGCAAGAACAATGGCAGGTATTTGAATGCGGGTAGACGAATGTTTGGCTGGTGATTTCCAGGAGTGTATGTCGGATGGGAATATTATGGGGGTATGAAAAAATGAGATGGTATTTTAGAGATGGGCCCATACTCTGCAACATGAAAGGGTGAATTAGTGAGCCTTTAAAGTGTAGTTCCACTTCAGAAAATGCTGCTGGAAGACAGACGGTGAGGCTCCCTGTTGCTTGTTCTGGGTTTCCAGACACATTTTGCCAGGTCACAAGCAAAAAAAGTGATGCTTTTCCTAAGTGCATGTCCTGTGAATACCACCTGGGATCTAAGAGCCAAACCAGATCCTTTCTCAACAGTGATCACTGCATGCATAATCTCTAATCTAGTTAGTTAAGATGCAGGAGAGTTGCAGGCTGCAATGCATGAGAGCATGGGGACTCCGTAGGTAATTTTAATTATTCCTTCTACAGAGAAAGTGGGAGTCAATAAGGCAAAACTCACTCTCCATTAGCTATCCGGCTGCGTACTGACAAGCAGAAAACAGGCAACATCATTTATTTCCCTTGCTAAGCTAAGCAGGTATAGAAGCATTACACCCAAACAAAACCTTGATTTAACATGAAGTCATCTCTACCGTCACTTTTCTGACCTTAACTACATATTACAAAGGCTTCACACAGTCCTTCTGACAACAGCTAGATCCAAGCAATTAGAGCTGAATGAACAATTCGTAATGAATAATCGCTTCGGCAAACTTCGCCTTCTTTTATGCTTGCAAAATGTTCGCATGCAAAATTCTCACACTTCTTCGTTCATGGGAATAACTTACCATTTTTTTCCCCCCTGAGCAAAAAGGGTCTGTAACAGTTCATTGAAAACAATCTACATTCAAAACATAGTGGCGCTGATGGATTATAGCAGCCACATGGTGCTGTTTCAGCTACTCTGTTGGGTGAGGGACTGACTGGAGCAGCTCCAAGAACAGCAAAGGACTGTTACCTCTCCCATTTGAAATTCCCTTTTGCCAAACCCATCAGCAATAGAGTGCTTTCACTGGATATGGGTAAGGTGGGAACAGAGCCAGCTGTGGGCCCCCTACAGCTGATGGAGAAGGACAAGTATCTTCAGAGGTCACTGGAAAAGTGGACATCAAGGACACACTGAGGAAGCTGAAGAACTTAAGATGAAGACCCTGACTCCTTTAAACTGTGTGTTTAACTCTCCATGCCCAGCACTGGACAGGGTGAGCCAGATCCTGCAGAGAAAAGGGCACTGGTTTGCAGCCCAGGAGGTGGCACGCTGCTTGCATGAGGCTGAACTAAGGGCCAGCAGCTGACCTGCCTGGTTGTTAATGAAGCCAAGAACAATATGTGCTCTAACAGGGCTCTAACAGACTAAGACACTCAGGGAGATAAGAGAGCGTGGGGCAATAAATCAGGCTTTCAAAGCAGTGCATATTAGGAGATCAATGGGACAGATATTAGACCAAAGGAGCAAGCAACGGAGAGACAGGAGCAATTTAGTTCCTCCTCCTTCACACCTGTTGCTAAGGGCTTTTTTTTTCCCCATTTAATAACTTCCTCATTGTTTTTAAATGAGCAGCAAAGCCAGTGGGTTCCACGTGGCATTAGCAATGTGTTTGTGAGAAGGAAAACAACTGCCTCCTAGCAGGATTTGATAAAAGCTTCTCCAAGCTCTGAGTGATTTACAGCTTGGGAAAACAAACACAGACTGATACAAATGCAAGGAAAGGCAGAGATGGCACCAACATCCAGGTACACTCAATTACCAATTCATCAGCCCAAGTGAATTTGAAGGGCTTTTCAAACTCTACACAGCTCTAAATTAAAGGAAGTCTTAAGACAGATAGCATTCTGCAATAGATGCAGAAGAAGACTAATTTGCTGATCCTTCGTGGGCAAAGGGCCATGGGCAAGGGGGGCAGGGAGCAGATCCCAAGTTTCACATAAGTCCAGGGAAAGGACCAAACACAAGGATGCCTTTCACACACTGCTGCAAAGCTGCTGGCATACACCTCTCCCTCCCTTCTCACCATGTCATGCCCAGTCCCCAAACAGCCTTTTTCCCTATCTCTACTAGAAGCTCCGTTTTCGCCTGTATTGGAGGTACTTATGGCAAGGCTGTGAAAATAACTGATTTTTTGGATCATTGGCTGAGCTGAAAAAAAGGAGGAAAAAAAACACTGCACAGTGACCCCAAACTGGAATTGCCCAGGCTCTCCATGGGAAAATATATATAGGGAAAAAAAATATGGTCAACCAATTGTTTAATTCAATTTGAAACTAACTCACAGGGAATGTCATTTTCCCCTCCATCCCCTGCCTAGAAACCCATTCTTTTTCACAAGAAGAGATGATTTACAGCTTCCCAGCTCCACGCTCCAGCAGCACTGACACCGATGTGGTGTTTGAGATCATTCCCTGCTACATGAAGCTCCTCATCAGTGGGGGACATTGCCCGTCCATGCTATTGTGATATAAACTCAGAGGCAGCTGGGAGTAGCAGCAGCATGGCAAGAACAGAGGGAGTCCGGCTGCTGAGAGACTGCGGGAAACTCTCTGTCAATTGTTCATGCAGAAACTGTTTTCATTTCAGTGTCTAATTGATATCTTGGGGAAACAGCAATCCTTGGAAATGCAGTGCATCCTCTGCGGACTCCATCTCTGTTTGTGCGCTCAGGTGAGGTGCCCAACGCTGCCTGATGGAGTGACTTTCTGTCCCCCGAGCTGTGGTGCTGTCCCTGTCCTCCTGCCCCACATCCTCATCCCATGGGTTTGGAGCCCTGGGGTGGGTTCTGAGCTCAGCCACCTCTCAAACCTTTGGAAGAGAGGAGACTTTGGGGAGGTTTGCACCAAAACGCCCATTTACCAGTAAGGAGAGCTGTGTTGGCCTCCACTCAGGGGTAGGAACTGCCCACATTCTCATAGGAGCTGCCAGCATCAGCCCTTCTCCTGCCAGAAAGGAGCACAGAGCCCTTCATTTCCCACTGGTTATCAGCCCTCCTCTTTCCTTCAGCTTCCCCCAACAACAGCAGCCATCGCTCATACATGCAGCTCCAAGGCTGGCTCTGAACTATTTAAAAGCACAGCAGGTATTTTAATTATTCACGTCAAGCGCGCCTTGCTTGCTAATGACTCTCTGAAGCTGTTATAGCCAGCACAGAATGGATGAGAGCCCTGCCAGGCAGCTTCCAATGGCCCAGCCACAGGGCAAAGCTTAGGTCTGCAAAAGAGGCATCATTAGGTTTTGTCACTGAGGGCAGAGGTGGCACAGGAACATCTGGGTGAGGAGCATCCTGGTCTCATTCATATTCATTTGCCCACTCTGCCTATCACCCAACAGCCTACCCATCCCATCTTGTAGCCACCGTTTTATAGCACCTCTCATGCTCCCAGCCTGGAGCATCTGCCAAATGTTTTGCTATTGCTGGGAGCTGCTGTCCCCCATGCTGATAGATTAGTTCTCATTATATTTTAAGGGCCCTGGAATTACCAAGATGTAAAGAAATAGAGGGGTACATATACAGCACAGCTGGACAGCTTCAGATGAAGACAATAGCAGGGATGGCATGTTTCCTCACTGCCTTGGGCTGCTCCCAGGGTTATACGCAAAGAACTGCTTTGGAAATCAAGCCCTTGCACCCTGCAGTAATGTCTCTACTTGCTGCAATAGCATCTGCTCTTCTGACCCACATCCTTCCCTGGGGCCTGGCACTGGGGGCACAAGGAAAGCCATCTCATCTTTTGCAAGGCGAAATAGGTGCAGAAAGAAAGATGGTGTCCCACATTCATGGCTGGATGAAAGACAGCTTGAGTTAAAGGCAGACAGACTTGTAGCAGGATATTCCTGGATGTGGAGCAGAGATGGGAATCCCACCTGCAGAAGGATGGGGCTCTTCATTTTGACCCCAGTGAGTTTCTATTCAATGTGAGTTTTCTTTTCTGGACCTTGGTGTTCCAATCTGAGGTTGTTCCTTTCCCTTGGAGATTGCTCTTGCTTATTTCTCTTATTTCTGATAATTACTTCTTCCCTGCCTTTGCTCACCATTGCCTCACTGTAAATTTGGAGGATTTCCAGGAATATTCAGGATCTGCTTTCCCCCGCCTCTGTGCAAGCAAGAGCCTCATCATGGATAAGCCTGAGCTTCAAGGCTCAATAATGCTTTGTGAGGCTTTGCCTGTGAGCAGAGAGCACCTCACAAAAGCACATACCCTGACTGCAAAGATGAGATCTTCAAGCCTCCTAGGCCATCAGATCCTGCCCTTCTCTTTATAATCTACGTGGTTTTTAATGCTAATTTCCATCACATGCCCAATTCGAAGCTCTAATAGTGAACAACTGCTTTCTTCCTTTCCTTTCCTTCTGATTTCATATTCATGAGTCAGGGTTTCCTGGCACTAAACATAAATGCTAAACGGAAATCGCTGCACAGTGACATGTCTGTGTAGCTTCACTGTCCGTTTATTTGCCTTTTCAAAGAGCTGCTGTGTTAAGCAAACATCTCTGCCTGGATCCTATCTGGAGGAGTTTGTCTGGTACGGCATGGTGCCTGCCAGGGCGGGCGAAGCGACTCTGTGTGATGATGTCTCATAGCTCTGTTTTAGCTTCAGGGTATTTCTTGTACAATAGCTTGAGCTCAGTGAATACCTCAACCTTTTCTTGAGTCTTGGCAGGCTGCATTCAGAGCTGACAGTGAGGGCTGAACCTGGGAACTCCTAGAGAGAAACACATCCGTCGCTTCAGCTTGGACTCTACTGAGGGCTGCTGCGGGCAGCAGTGAGCAGATGTCTTGGCAGGGGAGGCAAAGAGACACCTGTAACATCACTGGGAAAATTGTGTTTTGTGGGAACTGGAAAATTCACATACGCACACAAAAAAAACCAACGTTTCAAGGTTCGTCCAAACTTACTGCCAAAAGTAAGGGACAAAAGGCAACTTGAGAAAGGGAATGTCTTCTGTCAACCAGAATGGCCAAATGTTTTAGTGTTTTCCTTGAAGACAATGCTTCCATGTTGAATGGCAAGGGAAAAAAGGAATCTAAAAGGAAAAATCAAAGTAATTATTTGTGCATTTCAAGGCATTACTCCCTGCAGAGCCCCCAGAAGTGAGGAGCCTCTCCTTTTAGCTTGCCTGGGATGAAAGCTTTAAACACACAAGCCATCACCCTAAAGTCCTCCTCCAACAGTCCACCCTGGCCTCAGAGCAATGCATCTGCCAACCGTTGCTGGTGAACAATGTTGTCCCATTGGTGACACCATCATCCTCACCTACCTATTCTGCAGTCAAACAGGAAAAGGTATCACCACCCTGGGAGTAAGGACAACCACCTGGAGCCAAAGTTGGGCTGTGCTTGAGTTGCTCACTGCTTAGTCTTTTCATGAAACATCAGCTGAAGGTGGCTTTGCTCTTAAGATATGATCTGGAAAAGGGAGCAGCTGATGTTCAAATGCCCTGGGCTACTCTAACAGCTTTGATCTTGCAAGGGTCACCTCCATGGGGCAAGGTGGGCAGTGAGGAACTGCAATGGTGCATATGGCAGCTCTTTGCTTGTCCAGTGTGAGAGGTTTTACTTCCTCTCAGCTACCTCTACTGCAGCCTCCTTCTCCAGGGTTTCATGGATGCACTGCAACTCCTTAGGGTCTGTTTACTCTACGGCATTTTCCTTTTCCTTCTACAGTCATCCAGTGCCCTTTCCTGTCTGCCTTTCCCCAAAGGCTGTAACAAATGAATTCATAGGAAGGCTAGAGTAAGAATGAGAGATGGGAAATTTCAGACAATGAGAAATTAACTCACAAATGTGTTTGCAACTACGAGCTGAAGAACTGTGCTCCTGCTCATGGAAGACATCATGTGTGGCATGTATTCAATCAAAGCAACCAATGGGGACCACATTCCGAACAGTATCAGCATGCCACAGGCTTCTTGTGAGGAAATTATGCAGCAATATTTAATGGTGCAATGATTCAGCAAGTAACAGGAAGAAATAGTCCTCAAACCATCATCAACTTCTCATGGACAAGTCCCAGATGGGACTGAAGGTAAAAACCCTTTCATTAAAAAACTATTCAGTTGTGGTAAAACTGCCCTATGTGTCTCACTGAGACAGAAGACGGCTGATTGTCAAAAGTGACTTGAGCTTGAAAGCTGCTGGGAAATCAGAAAGCTATCTCACATTTGAACAGGAGTTTTGAAATCTGTCTTTTGGGACCTGAAAGCACAGCTAGATCTCACACAGCTGAAAGTATCTTACAGCTGGGTGTCTAGGTTAAGGTAATTGTCTAGACTTCTTTTATCATCAGTGAACAGAGAGATGTACACCAGCCCCCAGAGAGTGATTCATTCTTCCTGTCTTAGACATCCTTTTTTGGATGGGATGAATTACATTCTGGAGGTGTTGAACTTTCTCCACCAAGTATGGAGGAGTCTAGAGGATGAACTTAGTCTAGACAACCTTTTATTGCTAAAACAAACAGGACTTGACTGGTGAGAGGAACCCAAGCTGTAACAATACAGTATCATAGCTATGCTAGTTTGGGAGCATTTGGCCAACAGCTACAGCAAATAGACACAAGAGTAGCAGTTCTCTTTGCAGGCAGGAGTTGGATGAAGAAAAATCCTCTCCTCACCATAAGCACACGCTGTGGTGATCTCAATATTTAAGTAAGACCTGAGGACACTCTGATACCTCATCTAATTCATTTATGCCACGCAAAAGGTACAGATTACATCCAATCCCTTCCAAAGCGTGGCCTGAAAGGTGCAATTCTACAGTCCTGGGAGAAAAGCAGGGGCTGGTCTCAAGTAAGTGCAGCCTACCAAAAAGATCAATCTTTTTACCAAGCTTGGGTTTTCCTGAGATTAGCAGTCCCAAACTTGCAAAAATCAACAATTTATCTCTGATCAAAACAGCTGTATTCTTGTACCTATCCTTCCACTTTTGATGGAAATTACCGTGTCTTGTAATTTTAAGGGTTTGGTTACAAGCTTGAGAGCTATTTTGTATTCAAAAGGCTCCGTGTCTCTGTTTTGCTATAGTCCAGGGTCAATGCTAATAACCTACACTGTAAAAATAATCCTAATGTCTTCTTAGGGGGCTTCTTGCTATGAGTCTCCCAGAAACCAATGAGATTATTCCTGTCATGACTTCTGTGAGGGCCAATTTCAATCCTCTTAGAAAAGTAAGATATAGACATCTTTTAGAGCCATCATGCCCAAGCCTCTCCATCTTTGATCCTGCAATATACCATTGGCCATGTTATCTATTCAAAACCCAGGACTGGACATCCAGAAACTGTAGAGGAAAACCAGACGTTGCAATTTCAAAGATCAACAGGAGACAATCAAATATAAATAGGTAAATAAATGGAAGGAGACATTACCAGAAGAAGGCCAGACTGCCATCCATAAATCCATTCTAGAGGAAATGTCTGCAACTGGCTCTGAGTGGGGCAGCTAAATCACATAAAGCATGTCAGGACCCTTCTTCAAAGTCAACAAACATGCAGAAAGAGTGGGAATAAAATTCAGGAAGCTAAAGACAAAGATGAAGGATTTTTAGCTACCCAGAGTTGTGAGCTTTAATTCACAAGGAGAAAGATTTGTACTCTTTCCTGGGGTGTACTACTGCCAGAAGCAGAATGCAGCTGACGACGAAAAGCTGATGGCTGGAAGCCAAAGGGCTCCTTAGGGGCCAGGGAGATGCCTGTGTGACTTCAGCTCTCTATACCAATTGGCTCACCTTGTCAGAAGAAAAAGAAGTGTTTTTTCCTGACTCATCTGGAAAATCAAGATGGATCATACTTATTTAAGGGGATGTCCGTAGTGCTCATGGGAACATGTTCAAGACAGGGTCTGGTTCACAGTGAAATACCAAAAGTAACACCAAAGATGTAAAGTTTGCATCTATCTGTCTAAAACATTCACACACGCACGACACACAGGCTTCTTAGAGCTTAGTGATATAAATTAGACTCCTGTGTATTGAACAGATTATTTAATGGTAAGACAGCCCAGTGGGACGGATACAGCACTGATAGCTTCGTTTCTCCTTTGTTGCCTGCTTTCAGACATTGAGTTACCTGGGCCAAGTTTCTACACCTGTGCTTTCATTTCCCTGTATTGCAAAACAGGGTAATGTGACTTCAAACCGGTGGAGATCTCCTAAGGAAAGGCACCTCCTAAGAGATTTTTCTATTTTAAATCCTGAAAGGTGCTAGCCAAATGTTACTCCTTAAATACAGCTGGTGAAGAATTATAAGAAGAATTGATTTCTGCAGACGACTACATCATTGCATTGGAAAGTCAATAATCATCTTCCACACCAGCTTTTAAATATGCGATCAAAAATATTCAGTTAATGATGTATTTTTGGTTCAGATTGTTCTCTGGACGGCAGAGAACACACAGCATTAGGCTTGGTATTACTGTGTTGACAGAGAACACAAATGTCAGTATGACCATCTCAGAAAAGATATTTTAGAATATGCAAAATGACTCAGGATTACTCATAATGGTATCTTACAAGAAGCAGTGAAAGCTTTTACTTCAGGAAAATTCTTGGAATTGCTAACAATGTAAGGAAATACAGTTATAAAAAACCTGCCTCCCTCGATAAATAAATACAAAGACTTCAGGCTCCAAAGACGAACACTGTGAACCAAAACCAAGATAGAATACTAAAAACTCTAACAGAAATCTCAATACTTAATCAAGGGAAAAGGCAACATCACAAATATAAGTGGCCAAAGGAGACTTTCATGAAAAGGGCAGGAAGATGAAAGAGTTTGGTTTGCCTCTTTACAAGGGAGTTTTTATATATGTACAAAAGTATGGAAATATTTCAGAACAAATGCAAAAGTATTTTAATAAGATGCAACTCAGGCAAGAAAAAGACAAAACCAAACAAGCCCAACACTACAGTTTCGCACCAATGGTCAAAGTGCTAAAAAACCCATAGCAAAGGCTGTGACCAGTTGGCTCTGCTCAGGCAGTCCCAGTCAGACATTCGTTCACTCTCCCACCAGAAAGTTGCATTTCAGCAAAAGTGAAATTTCTCCTGACATGAATTGCTTCTGATAAAACCATAGTTCAAAAGAATTAGGCATGTTTTGATAAATCAAACATCTCATTTTCAAGAATGAAGTTCAGGAGAACTTTTCATTTCTATTTTTATTATATAATAAAATCTTCAATCATTCATATCTACGTGACATTGAAATTAAACCAAAATATATTTTAATATTAACTTAATATTCCATTCAGAATTCAAATAAATGTCAAAATCTTGCAATTTCCAGCAAGGTATCAATTCTTCTATCATCTCATTGCTAAACCTTCAGGCTTAACAGGTAACTATTCCAGAACTTCAACCAAAACATAAGGCTAAGACTCTGGAAAACCCTGAGGTATGGGAAATCTATAAACAAACATATCTGCAGCCCACAGAATCAGACCAAAACATGAGCACAAGGACTGCAAACACCCTTAGTACACAGTGAACTTGTATTCACTCAACCTAGGTAAAGAATTGGGAATTTAAAAATACTTTTAGGTACAGAGAAAGCATCTGACTGTGTAAAGTGACCATTCCTTGTGAGCCTTCCTGTATCGGTTTGGTTTATATTTAGAAATGCTATAAATATCTTCTATTTAATCAAACAAAATAATGGTTTGATGGATGATTCACTCATTTAATCTCCCCAAAAGAAAGGCTGCAGATAAGACTGTTTTCACTGCATCTGTTCATCTGGCAGAAAAAAATCATTTCAATGGAAACATTGCAAAGCCCAGCCCTTTCCACCCAGATGCTGTATTTCCATATTTCTGATGCCACCCTGCCTACAAGGATTTATTTAGATGTACATGAATTACCTAGCACAGGACAGACACCAGACTACAAAGTAAGTATTCAAAAAAGTAATGGTTGCCTTTTTTAATGACTTTGGAAACTCAGAACAAAAACTGTAATCTCTCGTCCACATCCAAACCCAAACATTATGGGATAGGTTTAATACTCCTGAAAGTTTCATCCCATAAGGCACTTTTATGTAAGTTTCAGAATGAGGTAATTTAGAACAAAGGTTCCAACTAGGGAGATAATGCAGCATTTGTATGAATTGATTCCTTCCTAATTTCTACTCATTTTGTATGTTACTTCTGCAACTAACCGAGATCTCTTTGGGCTCACAAAGTGCAACCATAACTTTACAGGGTTTTTAAAATAATAAAACCTATTGAGTCAAGTATATGTCTTCACAATGCTTTTTAGAGCAAACTAGAATTCAGTCTGAAGTATAATAGATATGTAGGATGGAAGTTAGGGATAATTTGTGTTGAATCCAAACTGGAGACTCTTTCAACCTCTGTAGGTCTTTTCATGACTAAGTTTAAGGAATCAACCATCATGAAAAATCTGTAGTATGAGGTAACACCATAATGCCCTATTCCTGCTCACCTGCACCAAGTTGAGTTAATTATACAAAGTTCGTACAAGGTATAGAGCAAGGGAAAATTAACCTTTTTGATCTCAAGGAATGGGGAATAAATGCAACATAATACAATTTTCCACAATAATGATCTTCCTGTTTTCTCCTAAAGCACTTGAATGTTAGGAAAAGAGCCTAAAAGATTACACAAAGTACTTAGGATTTGTACGGTAATAACGATTATACAGTGTAGCCAAGGAACAGGATTTTGCCAGGTTCTAACTCTGTAGTTTGACAGTAAATTTACAGTTTTCTGGAGCATAGTGGCAGGAGAACAACACAAAAATTATTTGTCACTGTTCTTAGTAGGACTGTTTTACAGCATCAAGTCCTAACTGCAGTCAAGATTGTTACAGCCTTCACTTCAAGGAACAGGTAATAAAAGTAATAATCAGAAAAACAACTAAAATGAGTTACAGTGAGAAGGTCCCTTTTGCTTATAGCCCTTATCATGCAGCTATGCCCCAAGAAAATCACACTGTGCCAAAGCAGATGAACAGGACAATTCTGCTGTCATCAGACAAAAACTGTAGGTGGAATCTTTGCAAGGTCTGAATTAAAAAATAAGCCATCAAGATAAAAGCAACTGCTTTTCAAATGGCCAAGTGAAATGGATTGATAGAACACGATCAAGTAGCTATTGCATGTAATTTGATGGTGAGTCTGTATAAAACTTAATATAGCATCTATTGTACCTCTTCCAGATTATGGTCTTGATGCTACTGGCTCGTGAGTAGTGCTGGAGAAACTGCAGTGGAGAAAGGAGCTTCCAACATGTAATTAGGTTTTGTCCTAAAATACAGACATATTGTGAGGAAATAGTAACTGTTACCAAAAATACTGCTGGAATGAAAAATACTGTGTTCTTTCCACTGGAAATAATCTTAGAAGAAGATACCAAAATAGCTAACACTAAAACACAAAGTCCCTGTAAGAAGAATATGCCCTGATTCAGCAAAATAGGTAAATTACATGCTTACATTAAAGGAGACCTGCCCAGTTGAAATCACATACAGGTTACAATTATAAGCACGTTTACCCCCCGTTGAAGTTAGATGGATGCATAGTGCTCTGCTAAATTGAATGGTGGTAAGGATCCCTTCAGCTTCCCCTAACTTTAAAGCTATGGCACGAAATATAAGGGAAAAGAGAGACCTGAGAACATGAAATTCATCTGAAAGAAAGCTGAAGAGCTGAAAACCACCTTTTTGCTGCACAATTTATAGCAAAAGAGAAGTGAAGGAATGGATCAGCTAAGATGGGATCAAAGAGGCTTGTGGTCTGCTAGTTTGCAGAGTTGATAACCCATGACATGCTTTGGTCTTTGCGTTGTTCTGATGCCAGCAGAGGATATCAGTCCCTCTGTGGGCCCTCCTAGACATGGAAAACTCGTAGGGGAAGAATTCAAGGAATCAGTTCCACTCTGACCCATGATCATGTATAGCATTGACACAGGTCGAAGGTCCCACACTTTGTGTTGTTCAGATCTAAATTTCTACCAATGGCTTCCGTGATAAGATCATGATGAAGGCCAATGTGAGGTACATAAGCAACATTCCCATGCCTCAAGGCAGCAGCTTATGACCCTTCCTCACACAAAAGGAGAATTGCTTCACTGTGAGCCTTAGATTCAAGGACAGCTCGTTAAATATTTAGTTCAGGATCTGGATTTTCATTTTTGGCTGTTTGATCTTTTCTCTTTTTTTTTTCCTCTTTACTCATTCTTGAGTATTTAGTCCCATCCCACAGCTCCTGAGTAGATGTGTTAAAAATAAAATAACAACCAGGGGTGGGATTTTCCAAAGCACTCAGCATTGACTGACTCTGTTCTCTTTGAAGTCAGCAGGAGTTTTATTATCAACTTCAATAGGAGCGGTTAAGCCAATGCTACACATTGTGAACGCGCATATTCATGAAGCAAGCAGCATTTGCTAATGGTACATGGATTCAAAGGGCTGATAAGATTTTAGTGAAAAAAGCTACTAGAAAAAGAAACCCCAAGCAGTTCCATGAGCAGCAGAACTATGAAATCCTTCTTTCCTTGATTGACTTGGGAGCCCAAGAAGGTGTGTGGGCTGATTGAAGTCCTTCTTGTGGGTGGGGTGCTCTCTCCCAAATGGATTCACTGGCATAAACAAAGGCTCAGCACAACATGGCAGCTTTTTCCTCACTAGAAGTAGGGCATCTCTCTTCTGTCTCAGCCTGTTTGCTCAAACCTTGAGGGAACTTGCTATTTTTGAGCCTGCTACCCTCTATCCAATTCGGCTGGAGTTGGATAATGCACTTAAAAGTTGCTAGGCATACATACAGGTATGCACATGCTCCATATGAGTGTGAAATACAAGTTTTTGCAGGAAATCATGTAAAGACCAATCAGAATCAAGTTCTGAGGGAATGAAAAAGATGGGTTCAGAGCAGCTGATCAGTGAGTAGCCTTGGATGGATGAACCATGCTGCTGAGAATCTCAGCTATGGAGAAGGCAATCTTTGGGGAAAGAAGGTTAAGACAAGAATATGGCCTTAGAGAATGTTTAGGAAAATGGCTGCTGATGTAAAACTACATTCCATATATAAATGTGGTAAATCTGTTCAAAATACCCAAAATGTCTAAAAAAATTACAGCATTTTAAAGGACACAAAAGTTTTGAGAAACAGAGGCACCGCATTTCCTGAAAGGCAGACCATTTCCATCTGGAAAGCCAAAGCATCTTTGCCTGCACAAAGAAAATGAAGTGAAGCAGCAACTGTGACTGGTCCCTCTGGCATCTGGGCTAGAGCATCCCAAGAGGAAGACAGAAAGAGTTGGACACAGTCCCCAAACTCCTTTCATATGGGAATCCAGACTCCCAGGAACAAAGCCTGGCAATGGACCTTCCCTGCCAAGAGCAGCCCGCTGCCAGCCCAGGTGCTCACATGCACTGTCACTGCCTTTGGCAGTAGGGATGTTCAGAGAAGAGGATCAATTCTCTTTCCACCCCACAATTTCCACACCGCTGACAACTCAGAAAACAATTCAAGAGGGAATTCAAAGGATCTGTTGAAATTTCAACGAGGAAATCTGAGTGAGCATATGTAAATAGAAAGAATGAGTAGCACATAATTACATCAAATTGTTACTTAGCAAGGGAAGTAAATAACCCAAAATATGCAGAGCAAAAAATGGCGATGAATTAGAACTAATTACTTAAGGCTAATTAAAATAAGAATGGCACGAATTGAAATATGTTAATGGCATTGAACCTGCCACCTACAAAGGAATTTAAATCAAAATGGTAATGTCACTTCAACCTTCACCTGGTAGGTGGGAAGTTGGGAAGCTCAAAGCTGCTTTGGGGGGTACTGACCACAAGCAATGCATTATTTATGATCATGCTTGGAAATGAGCTGGAATTCTCTGGTGGGTGCAGCTTTCCTGGTCACAGGAAAAAAGGTTTTCTTCGATAATGGATGAGAAAATACCATGACAGGCAAAGCCTAGATCCCTTGAAGACTGGTAGACACAGAGGTACCTCCTGATGCCAGGAAGCACTACAGTTGAAGAGAGTAAAAGAGAAAGACACAGAGGTAATGAGATCATGAAGAAGGAAAGAGAAAGAGAGAATAAGAGAGACTGAGGGAGCAAGCAGGAATGAAACAGATAGGAAGAGCCCAGAGCCATGACAAATCATCACCAGCTTCAATTACATGAGCCTTCTGGTCTATGAAATCTGCCAAAGGTCATTGGATTCCTGTCTTTGCAATTAAGAAACAAGTGGTTTTGCTGATTCCACCCCACGGCCTGACTGCCTTGCGCAAGTGTCCATGGACCAGTGGCATCACCCGTGGCTGTAGGTACCTGCACCAAGAACAGAGCACTAACAAGCCAATCCAGAGAGCATGCACAGCCTCATTTAGGAGATGGATTTGTGTAAGCCATTCACTGAATCCTAACATTTAGCTAGCATGTCAAATTGCTCCAGTTCTAGCAACTCATGCCCTGTCAGAGAGCAGAGGGGAAACCTCAAGCAGCAGGAATGCCTGGTTTAGCATCTTTGTACTACAGCCATGCCACAGGCTTATGCTTCACCACCACCCTCTGTAGGCCTATACCCAGGTCATACTCAGCTGCAAACACTGATCCTGCTAGACTTGGATCCATGCTGGGCATGGGTCAGTGGAAGCATCTGTATGTGGAGAAGTCCTGCCACAAGCAGTGAGCACGTCTTGGCTGTGCACCATGCTCCAGGGCTCACCTCACAGTGCTGAGCTGGGTGTGAAGCAATCCCTGCTCCTTTGGGAGCAGAGCTCTTCATTGTGTTCATTGCTTCTTTCCAGTTCCCTTGATTCACACTGCAGGTGAAAACATCTTATCCCTCTCCTGCCCTGGGATTCACATGAAAACCATGAGCTCCACATCCCCACATGCTGCATGGACAGGCACTGTGAAGGGGTTGGAGGGTGGGATACACAAATGGTGCAGCCTTTCCATTTTCACATCAACTACTGGGCTGGCTCTTGAGCCAAATGAATAGAAGGCTAGTGCCAGGCTTGCCGCCAGCTGACGAATCCAACTGGATTCACCTCAGAGCTGGGCATCTGAGAAAGCCCAAGCATGGCTGTGTTCTCCTCAGTGGGTATGAGATGCTGTGAAACACCAGCAGAGGTGCTGCAGTTACAGAGGCCTTGCCCTGTCTGTAACAGTGCTCCCAACATGGACCAGCTGCTGAGACCAAACTGCAAAAGCCGCCCCGCAGCATCTAGAATATAGGCTGACTCCCAAAATCCTACATGGGCAATGATAACAAGCTTTGGATCGATTGCCAGACTGTGATCTACCAGTGCCCAACTCCTCAGAGCTCATTTTATACCAAATGCCAGCCAGGATGGGCAACGGCAGGACATACCCTTGGAAGACATTATTGTATGGAGCACCAGGGCTCTGTTCTGCTCATGCCAGTGAGGTAGATCCATACCAGGATGACTGTAATGTGATTTCTATATCTCCAGCCTCCTGCAGGGAAAAATGCTACCTCCTAGAAACCAGAGTTTAGACTCACTGCTCCCCTTCTGTGTATGGAGGAGCTACAGCAGGCCAGGAACAGGTCCCCATGAGCCCACTGCCAAGGTCCCAACATCACCACTGCTGCCCTTTCTGACCCTCTGCTTTCCAAGGAGGGAAGCCCCAGCACCAGGGAGGATGGCACCTCAGCAGACACAAGCAGTTGGCTGCAAGATATTTCCTCTTTGTTTCTCTGCTCGGTGTAATGAATCCTGCCTCCCACTCAGCTCTGCTAAATAAGAGGAGTTACTGTGAGTAATCCCCACTTCGGCATCTTCTGCTGTAATCGCAGAGAAATCACATTAGTTTTTTTTTCCTAGGACAAGGAGAAATTCATCAAATTGCAACCCAGGGAGAACACACGGATGAGAGAGAAAGCCAACAACAACACACACGTACCCTGAAAACTCCCAAAGTTGACATTTACATTACAAACACTTATAACAGCTAAACAAATAACAGTAATTATACCAGTTGCATCCTTTGTTAAATAATTGTTTGTTAGGTGAAGGGAGCCTGTGCCTTTGTGCACAAGGAGAGAACGCTCCAAGCCTGGGGAGGCAGAATATCTGCTTCTTCCCTTCCCAGGTGCCCTGTTTGCTGTATGAAATGGTGATAAGTGACCCAAAGCACTGGGGTTGGGTGTGCTGATATATAGGACGTGGAGGTATGGGGGCAGGAGGCCCTTGGCTCTGGAAGATGAGGATCGCGAGATGCAATCATGCTGCCCAGCAGCCACATCACCTCTCTGAGCACATAAGCAAGCTTATTGCTCCAGACACAAGCACCAGCACTTGCCAAAGGGAAGCTCTCATGCTCTGGGAATGAATTTAAGACTACAGCAGTGGGCTGCTCCCAAGAAGGAGAGCCTCAAACAAATCAGAAGCCTTTCTGGCCTGATCTCTAAGGGGAGGTCCCCTCTTTGCAGCACTACTTGCTGAACACCCCTCTGACACCATCGCCTTACTCAGAGCCCACAGACTGTCTCTTGGCTGGCAATTTCCTTTTGCTCCTGCAAAAGCATCTCAGCTTTTATCCCTTCCTGCTCAGCTCCTCGGGCAGACAGTTAATTGAAGGGTTTTTCTTTCATTTCTAGTACAGAAAGCCCAGTAAATGCCTTTTAATCTGCCCAGCTTTCCCCGTGATTGGCTCTGTCTATCCTCTCACCACTCCTATCCCTGTTTTTTCAATCTTTAAGTAGACTTGAATGATGCAAGCTGGTGGGGAGAGGAGAAGCCTTCTGCCCCTCATCACATGGTCAGCAAAGGTGGAGCATAGCCAGAGCCACTACATCCTTTCACACCTGGCTGGAAACAGGTCAGGCAGTTAATGCACTTCTCAGGCTTGGCAGCTACTTGTTGGAGACACACACGAACGCTGCTCAGCTGTTTGAGTGTTGGAGGCTGGGAGAAGAGATTCCAGCAAGAGACATATGTGTCGGACCGCAGAGAGGGATGCAGCACCAGGAAACTGGAAAGCAATGCAATGGAAAGAGATGTAGATTTAATAAAGATTCAATGACTTTGAAACTGGCCCCCATAGCCTCAGTTAAGACAGGAGATTTCGTTAACCATGAGCAAGTGCTCATGGCCTGACAATGGTGGAATTTCAGGTCCAGAGGTTAAAAGCGTCCATGTGGGTCCATTAGCCTGTGGGGGAAACCATGCTAAATTTACATCCCCTATCCATAGATTTTGTTTCCCAAGCAACAGCAGGAAAGTCACAGTCCCAAGGATGAACCCAAACCTTGGCTGGCTGTGATTTCTACAGCTCACATTTTTAAGAGTACAACTAAGGGCATCCCATGGGGATGGTAAAGAGAAATGCTCCGAACCAATTGTTCTCCTCTCAGATCATTTTCACTGGAAACAGTTGTATTTACCCTCCAGCCAAAACTTTTTCCTGATTTTTGTATTTAAGTTTAAAGAACATTTCCAGTTCAACTCTTGTGCTTTCAAGTAGAAAGTAGAAATGTTCAGTTTCTTTTTATGACTCCTGTTTCCTTTCTCTCCCACTACCCTGCTTTTTACTCAACGCCAAAAACAAAAGGGAATGAGGGAAGGAAAACTAACAAAAAATCAGAGAACTTTTTCCATGAGTTTCAAATAACTTGAAACAACTTTTTGTTTCTTTTCCTATTTTTTTAAAAAGTTTGATGAGTGATATTGAAGGATGCAAAAGCTTGATGTAAACCTTCTTATGTAGGTCAAAAACCCTTTTTCCCAGGATAAAAAAAAAAAAATCCCCAAACAAAACCCCTTAATGTTTGTGAAACAATGTAGACCGGCTCTAAAAATAAGTTTCCATAGCAATAAAAGCTTTGCCCCAACTGACTGTGTCTCAGTGTCATCTTCTCCTGCCTCGAGCACCCTGCGTTCCTCTCCTGCCTTTCCAGCCTGCACTAGGCCCACTGTGTGTGCTACATTACCAGGGCTACACTGGCGTCCACAATGGCTCACACTCACTTTGCAAAAGTGCAAACTCATTGTATCTATGAATACATCCTCCATCACGCAATCCTAGTGCCCTGCATCTCTTAACAAAGGCGGGAATTCAGTCCTAGGTGTCCTACGCACAGGCTGATCCATCGCCTCTGCCTTGCAGAAAATAATGATCCTTCCTGCTAGATGCTGGTCCAATTTAGCCAGTCAAATGAGAGACACTCATTAAAAAAAAGTAATGAGCAACTAAGGCAATATTTGTTAAGCTTTTCTGATTAGGCAGTATTGCTGCGGACCACTGCACTCAGCTTGAGATAACATCCTCGTGAAGGTAGCAGCACTTAGGGAGGAGATGGGCTTCCAGAGAGAGGGAGTCAGGGCTGAGAGCTCCTGAGGATGGCTGAGCACTTTGCTTACCAAAGGGGAGTGGGATGCAGCCATGGTTTGATGGCATGGCCATGTTGGCTCGTGTCGGCACTCATCCCGGTTTGGTGCAGCAAACACACATGTAGCCTGAAAGCAGACATGCCTTCAGGTCCCGATGCTGCAGAGAGTGCTGTCAGGCTCAAGCAGGGCTCAGAAGGTTGACTCTATGCTCAGCTTCAGCACTGTCACCTCGAGGGATATTTGACAGTGTGAGAAGGGTCAAGGCAGGAGTCAATGCTGTCCCACAGCACACAGCATAGTGGGAGAGGCTGGCATGTGTCAGGCAGGGAGGGGAGCTGGGAGCCTTGGAAAGTGTGCTTTTTTAGGACAAAAAGGCACAAAATTGGAGAGAAAAGCAATGTGAGTCCTGCCTCCCTTTAAATAAAATCTAAAAATCTCACGGAAATTGACAAATTTTCTTCAAAATGCTTTTAACACTTTAGTTTGCTTCATACCTCTTTGAATATTTCTTATAAAACACAAAGGCTTTAAAAAAAGGTCATTAAGAGATAAAGAATTAAAGCCCTTCTTCAGAGAATGTAAAGAAAAAGCATCTTGACATTTTTAACAGGGCTCTTTTTCCCTCTTTTCCAAAAGGAAAATTAATCAACACTGATTTGATTTCACACACAAAAGCCCATTTCGTGGAAGTGGCATTTGCTGACAGAGAGCTCTTTCGACAAGAAAATTCCAGCCAGAGGAGCACACAATATGCTGCACACCATTAGGGTACATGAGCTGCTATCATGGGTTCAGCAGCAGCAGTCATTTTTCTTTAAGCAGTATCTGGTGTAGCAGGACACCAGTCTCCCAGGGTTTGCAATAAATCCCATCCTGTTTCTGGGTCAAGAAACTCATAGCTGTCTGGAGGTTATGCTAACACACCAGGGTTTGGGGACTGATGTCAAGATCTGAGGAATTCCTGTTGCCTGGAATAGAAACAATGAAATTGTTCCAAGGCACCATTTATTCCCATGTGCCTGTGAGCTGTCATTTCTGGGGAAGATGAACAATCTGGGATGATCTAATACCTTCAGAAATAATTCAAGAAGACAATCCAGTCAGCTCCCCCAGTCAATAATGAATGGGACTTCTCTAAGTCAGAGGAGGACAGAGGGGATATGACCACCAGCTCTCCCAAACCAGGTGAGCTTATGCACCCATGCAACAGGCAAACAGGTTTTGAGCAGCTTTGCCTGGAGACCACACATGATCCACAGGGGCTGGGTGGGAGCACTTGAGGACCCACAGATGCAGTCGCTATGGGGCTGGAAGGTACATGCCAACAGTGGGATGCTGCTGTGCCAGCATTGTCATGGACCAACCTCGTCTCCTTGCCTTGAGCTTGGTGCTGCTTCAGCATCCCACTTCCTCCCAGTAAATGCCTATTTTATCTTGCCTCCTTTCACCTGTCAGTCAGTTCTAGTCTAAGGACTAGATAAGGACTAGCACAAACTGCTCCAGCTGGGAATAAAAGAGCGATGCTATGAGGTGCAGAGCAAGGCTCTTTAGATATGTGGAAAACAGCTGTGAGTCATCCTGAATGTGCCACATTCACCTGTGATGAAGGGTCAGAGGTGGGACAGGGCAGGGACAGCATGCAAAGAAACTTTTCCTTCCCAGTATGACATGATGTCACATGAAGCCTGGGTACCAGAACCAGTCCTGCTTCCCTGCAGCACTGCCCTGGCTCTGTGCAGCATCCTGTCATGGCTTGCATTCACTTCCCTGCATACACCACTTTGAAGTGCCTTGGGTTCCTGTATCTATGTCAGGAAGCAGAGAAAATAGAAAGGAAAAAACAAACAAAGTGAATGGGGAAAGTGTAACAAAACCAGCAGAAAAGCCTTCCCACGCCACTCTGTGCTTTCAAGTAAATGAGGCTAATTAACTAATTGCCTAAATTATTAGAGCTATTTTTACCCTTGTATGAAGGCTTGGCATTACTGCCCAGTTCTTAAGACCCAGCACTGAACTTTCAACTTACCACAAGGTTAATGATGCTCCTGCAGCAGGGATTCAGAGGGCAGAGAAGCTGCTAGGCCAGGTCTGGGGCTGAGGGCTCTGGTGGGTACCACTGCTGTGGGGAAGGAGTATCTGTATCTGAACAGTCCCCACTGCATGATGCTATTTCACACAGAATTTCAGAGTTATTTGCTGAAACCTCACCTGAATGCCTCCCAGGAAAGGATTTCTTCTATAACAAAGCATGCCCTCTCCTCCACTGGATTCCCTTTGCAGCCAAGACGATAGAAGCTGATTGTGAAGAAGGGTTTCACCCTCAAGTGGGAGAAGGGGAAGACAAATGGCTAAGGGTGCCAATCCTGGTAGTGATTGCAGCTGTCATGGGCAGACCCGGAGTAACCTTGAACTGCCATACAGGAAGCAAAGGTAGCATACAAGTTGGTATCAGCACCAAAACCTGCTTGAAAATGGCTTTTTAGCCACAAGGGATGTGCTACCAAGCTACTACTGACCCATCTAGGGGCAAGCTGGAAAAAGTGGGGATATAGCTACAAGTGGGGACTTAGGGTTTGCATCTGAAGGAAGATGGAGTTTGCTGAGCTGGTCTGGGACCTGGCTGGGATTTTAATCTACGGCACTGAGGTAGAGTTATCACACCCCAGCAATGCCAGTTCATGAAACAGCTATTAGCAAAGAAACACCCTCCTGGGACCAGCTGGAGCTGCTGCTCCTCTCAGGAATGCCACAGGGCTCTGCAAGTGCCAGCACTGGGTGCACTCTGCCTGCCCTCCGAAACAACCACTTTTCAAGCCTGATTTCCCCACCGTTGCCTTGGGGTGCAAATTCAATCCAGCAGTGCTGCTTCCAGAACTAATTGGGGTTTGCTGTGCTAATGATGCCTGACCTCCATGCTTATGGAATGGGCTGCAGCCAACTAACCAAGTGTGGCGGAGAGTTAAAAGCAGCACCGTTTCTGATCAAACAGCAAGTGGGAGTCTCCAGGTATGCCTGGAGATCACCCATTTATTGAGATCACCCATTACTCTTTCTCTGGGGCCACTAGCACCACTGCTTTGCACGTCAGCCCTGAAAGTCCCTGGAATGAAATACATATCTGCATATAGGGAGCTGATGTTGCATCACCTATACACACAAAATCACCTCTCCATCACACACACACACACAGATACCTCCTTCCCAAATTATCCAGACCACCCTTCACAAAAGCAAAGAGCTAATACATCTGCTGTAACCTGGCCAACCACACACACGGTCCCAGGCACACAGCCTCCATTCCAGCAAGAATCCAGTGTCACAGGAGCTTCCCTCTTCTACTTTGAGCAAATGCTGTTTTCTTGGGGTTTGAGGGATTTTCTCTCAAAAATAGACGTTTCGGCCCCTTCAGCTAAATGCCAGTGTCTTATCTCCATGGTGGAAATTTCAGTTAACTCCGTTAAAATTCCCCCCCCATCATTCCTGCTGAAGAGCTAGTCCCCTCAGGAGCAAGAAGACGGATAGACCTCCTTTTCTGTAATGAACCTCACTTCTCAGCTGTAATGAGGTGACATTCTCTCTGCTTTCTCTAGCTTTTCCCTCAACACAAAAGTAAGCAACAGTTCGGGGTAGCTGTCTCTTCCAGACATGTCATTGAGGAGAAGGGAAAGTGAAAGTCCCCTGTCCTGATACAGGAGTGAACTCCCCTCTGAGCCATCTCCAAGACCACCTGGGCCAGCCATGGCTTAGGGCATCTGAGTCCTGAAGATCTCCAAGGATAGAGATCTCGGCCTCTCAGTCCACTTGTTCTGCTGCTGCACCATACCCTTAGTGCTCAATTCTTTCCAAATGCCTAGCCTGGACCTCCCTTCTGTGCCCACTGTTCCCCTTTAGGCTGCCTGCCCGTACTGAGAAGGTTTTGGGTCTTTGCAAGCTCTCTCCAAGCAGCTGTAGTTACTTGATGCTGCCTTTCAAACCTGGATCCTGCTGAGGATGTAGAGTCTTTGGATGAGCTGAAACACTTGCCTGACATTGCTGGTGAAGGGAATATCAGCACCACATTAAGCTATAAGGCAAGTCACAACTTCCTTGTGGGACATTTCTGCCCAGGCACTTGTCCCCCCAACAGGGCTTGACCCTTCACAACTGCTTTGGTAAGGATCAGCAGCATGATGAAGGTGGGCCAGACAGCAACCACTGCTGTACTCAACAATGCATGAAAGATACCTCACAGCTCAGCCAGCAAGGTAATACGCCTCACCACAATCCTTTGTTATCTTTCCTGTCTATCTGCAGACTCTCTCCCCATATTCTGGCCATGTTGTTTGCTGAAGACACAGTCTCATGTGGAGCTGGACAGTTTTGTTCTTGAAAAACACCTTTTTTTTGTGGTTTACCTACTCCAGAGTAGAATCTTTGTTAAATCAGGCTCTTTACCCTTAGAAAAGATGAATGATTTCTACTATTTTGCCAGCGGAGCACAGGGAGCAATTGTCCCAACGTTCTGTAAATATAAAATGGAGATGACGTTCCCTGGCGTGATTTGGCAGGGAACTTCATCACTTTCCAAGGGCCTTTCTGTGTGTGAAATGGAAAGAGCAATGCTGCCTGTAGCTGCCTGTTTGCAATGTACTTAGAAATTCTGGAATACGTGGCACTAGAAGTGCCACATTATCTCCTCCCTCATCTCCTGTGTCTAAAGCTGGCAGCCTGGCAAAGGGAATTATTCCAGATTTGTGCTGTCCAGAAAACAGCCTGGCAGAAAGATTTGCAAGTCACGTCTCCCCACTCAGTGCCATCTCCTGCTTCATGGCTCAGTAACCCACTGGAGATGGTGAAATTCGGGGCATCCATACTGGGATTAGCTGGCAACCCCAAACCAGGAACTGGCAGTCAGTTGCTTGCTGCCTGCTGTCAGCTCCAAAGGCTGCTCGCTGCCTGTTGCCATCACCCTCAATGTGCCCCCCAAGACACCACTACCTCAGCCGTTAATGCAGAAAAACCACATGCCACATCCAATGATGCCTTTTCTATCCATGTATAGGGACCAGAAGGGAGACTGAGTGACAGGGGGAGCCCAAGAGAGGTCAGTACTTCTGCAATATCTGCAATACAGGACAATATCCTGGCTTCTTCATCCCTCCAATTCCCAGATCCAAATGCAATGGAAATGGAGAGGACTCTAGGACACGACTATTTCCCAACTGATCATGGCAGGTCCAGTTGGAGGTACTGGAGCAAAAGGAGGAAAAGATTCAATTTCTCAGGTGCCTCAAGTGCCTCTCAGTTCAGTTGCAAGTCAGAGTCAATTTCCCTTCTGCATATTTTATCCACTGACAGATTTGCAAAGATTTAAATACAACAAAAAGCTGCAAACACCATCAAAAGAGGTAAGGATGGGAGAAGCTTGTCCTTCTTTAGGCTTATAGAAGATTCCACTCTGAGAACTCAGAGAAAGGACACTGCCAGGCAGAAGCTGTGCCAGACCCTCATCTGAGCAAGCACTGCCTGGGGAGACAGACAGGAGGCATGGGAAGCTTCAGCTAGGTCCAAGTATTTGAGATGCTCAGGGCAGGGATGATGCTGATGAGGCTGGGGAAGAGCATCCTCAACCCATGCCAGTACTACCTGAAAGAACAGGATGTCAGCTCCAAACTTGCTACACTGCATCTCTTCATAGAGGAAAAATCCCTTGGATAAAGAAAAGGTTCCATGGGAACACCCCAGGGGTGAAAGAGGGCACTTCCCGGAGGTCTCTGCACAACAGATATAGGGATGTAGCCCAAACCTTTAAATAAAAGCTCCACAAAGAGAAACACCATGTTAGATGATTAAATCCCCATGTACCAGCAGGAAGAAAGGACTATATTCTGCTCACCAGAGATGTGAAACATATTCACCTATTGCAGAAATTAATCCTTTTTTTACTAACAGCGGCAGAGCTGTGCACATGGAAATCATCTCTGAAATGAATCCCTCCCTGATAAAGAGGAAGCCAAGTTAAAAGGTGAGTTTTACTGCCTGCCAAGGCTTTAGGTTTTTAAAGGGTATCTTGTAGAATTACTGTATTAGCAGGCTATTATGGATATAGATATCAAACTGCTATGCACAGCAAGAAAAAGCATGGAAGTTTGAGATGGGAAAGAAACACATAGGAAAAATGAGGCAGAAAAGGGCAGGAGGGGGAGAGAGAAGCAGCAGTGATGTGCAGAGGGGAGGGAAACTAATATATGATGGAGGAGATAGTGGAAGGGGAGTGAAGAAGTGAGCAATGAGCAGTAGGGTAAGGAGAAAAGAGAAAGATAAAAAGAGGAGGAGAAAGGGAAAGAAGAGATAAATGAGGGCAAAGACCAACTCATCATTTTGCAATTCCATTCCGGTAGAGAGGAAAATTGATGTCTGAAGCTTTTTTATGGCCAACCTCCTGGGCATGGCACAAAAGACAAGTTATTACCCAAACCCAGGTCAGGTCTGCAGCCTGCCAACTGCTTAGACACATTCCGAGAGCCCACAAGAGCCGTAAATCAAGCAGAGCAAAGAGATCACAGAGAAGCTGGGATCAGGTACAGAGCAGCTATGAGCTCAGTAAATGCAATATAATGACACGAAAGGAGCAAGCCCAGGAGCAACATAGGCTAACAATGAGTGCCCAGCCAAAAGGGCTTTGCTTATCTTTCCTTCATGCCATTCCTAAGGACAGCACTCCCTCAGAGATACAAGTTCCCCTGCATTTCCTCCTGATTTCTTTCCCTATTGATTTTCAGATTCTGAATACCATTTATTTTTGCTTGCTTGATTCACTCATTCATTGAATAAAGGCATCATCACTATTATTATTATTATCCCCATCATCGGGCTCCTCATCACACATTATATTATTTGCATTGCAGAGTTGGAAGATTTCAGGTTGAGGCAGGAAATTTGAGCGAGTTGTTATTACTGCAATCAGATGAAGTGAGAATTGGATCAGCGAAGGCTGCCAGAGCTCAGCTTTCCCAGCAGGACACAGAGGCTCTACCCAGTCCAGGGAATCTGCTGTTACATTGTGCAGGTCCTACCAGCAGTTTTGAACTTGCTTTTGGTGTCCCACCTCTGCTTCCCAATCCCACCAACCAGCTCCAATGGCTGCCAGCAGAGGAGAGGGAAATGCAGCGGTACAGGAGGGCACGGAATGAGGAAAGACTTGGCGAGATTGCACATTTTCTGCCTTGCTGATGGTATTTATTAGACAACAGAAAAGAGCTATTTTACCATCTGCCTTGGAAAAAAAAAAAAAAAAGAAATTAAAAAATCCACAAATCCTCATTAAATTAATGGAATGTGCAGCTGCTGAACAGAGTGTTCCTCTCCCAGCCGCCTCCTGACCAGCCCAGTGCTTGCTGGAACAAGGAATTGGGCTGCCAAAAGAAGCTGAGGCTAACTTGGGCTTGTGTGGTGGGAGAGGATGGAGATGGACAGACAGCCTTCTGCTCCTCCCAAACCCAGAGCTCTTGCCAGGGGATCCACAGACAACCCTGTTGCTGCACACAGGGTGCCAGAGCTGTGGTGCAGAGGGTTCATCCCCATCCCACATGCATCCCTGTAGGGTCTCAGCTTGTGAAGGTAACTGGATGACTTTGCTCAGCAGGCTGCAAACGCCACCTTTTGCCTAAGCAGAGCATGATCCAGACCTAAGGCTGAGGAAGTCAGACGCCCATTGACCTATGGTGGGATTTGGGGCAAGTAAGGTCCTCATTTCCACGTTTCCAATACCTCAGTAGATGCAAGCTAGTCAATCCATCCCTCTCATCCACCTCTACAGGTCAAAGTTTGATCTAAATTGGTGCTTGCCCTATTCAGCTGAGATCGCAAAACCAAAAAAGCCTCTATTCTTTGTCAATCCCAGCAAGACAGAAGCACCATAAACCAACAGTACTGGATGATTTTAATAGAACTAGAACAGCAATCAGTTTAACACCAGTGTTACCTGTTAATTTCTACATGGCATGAACAGCACTGATGGGTTTTAAGTGAACCTTTTCTTCTGATACACAGTGAAGCATGAGGAGTGTTTGATGAAGGTCTGTTGGCCAGAAGTCCATATTACATGTAGATGTGAAAAGCAGGTCCACCAGTTTGCATCACCACACGTCACAACACACTGCTTTAGCTAATAGACTCATTGCCTCATCATGAGTAACACCTGAAGAGTGATGCCCAGGACTACTTTTGCTCAAGCAGCTCATCTCCTAAGGAAATTAAGCCCTTTGTTAGATGCCTCAGCACTGATGATGTTTCAGCGTCACTGCAGTATAATCCACATCTAATCCTCACTTGCATTTTCTGCTACTAACCCCTCTGCTAATGCCAGGGAGTTTCCAGTGCCTGTTCTGCTCCTCTGAAGGTGCATTCTCCCCTTTATGGTCCTCTTCTCTTTGTAGGAGGCTTTTCTATATGTTATTTTTTTTCACTTAGATGTGGTTTTACCTGTTTTTTGCAGGAATTTTGTTCCCTAAAATTTGTTCCTTTAGCAGTTGCAAAACAGCTGGGGAAAGCTGACCTTGGGAGATGGGTCCAGCTGCAGAGAGGTTGTTTCCATTGTGCCTCGTGGATCTTGGATCATTGTGCCGCAAGGATTTCAGCACACAAAGGAAAGTTACAGGACTACAGCATGTCGAATCACTTCATGCCTAAATAAATCCTGACATAATAAGCCCTAATACACCAAAGAAACTATTACAGTCAGTCACAGAAATAATCCACATTGAAAATCGGTGAAAATACCTCTCCCCACTGGAAAAACATGACTCCAGAGGATCAGTTCCAGTCAAAGAAGAAAATTTCATGTTTACTCAACAGATGAGAACAGCTCCAAAAGGCAAATATTTGTGCCAAAAAATGTCTGATTAAGCAACATTTTGTTTTACCTCCCATCAAAGACTTGCTTTTCAAATCAATGAGCAAGAACAAAAGGGAAGACCGTGAAGGCAGAGGTCAAATAAAAGTCCAGAAGGATGTCATGGTTGTCTCTTACACCATCGCCTTCGGTCCTATCAGCCCTCAATTAGCAGCAGTAAGGGCAGAACCCCAACCTCATTGCTTCACATGCACAAGTTTTCTGATTTTCAGAGTTTAACAGCAGCCTTTGCCTGCATGGCCGCGGTGTCAAGGTAGGCAGAACCGTGTCTGCAAATCACCGAGCTTATCTCCAGCACCATTTGGTTATCCATGTAGGGCTGTAGATGTCCTTGGGTGTGCGGATCCTGACTCCGCAGAGCATGCACGTTGCCTTGGCCAGTCTTGGCAGTGCTGCTCTCTCAGAGGGTGATGCGAGACAAGGCTGCTGAGCTTCATGGAGCAGCTCATAGGGTTGTCTTAGAAATCGTGTTAGCCAAAAAGAATAGAGTGGTAAAAACACAGGGCCAGGCATATCTTTTCCTTGACAAACCGTTTGCTTTCTTAGAAGAAAGTATCTAGCATCTTTGGGGGGGGGGGGGGGGAGGGAGGGAAACCCCTCCAACAAGTTATTTCAATTAAAGCTTGAAGCCCATCACAAGGAATTGTGATAAATACACTGACATTCTGCAAAGCTGCCCTTGGGCAAATCATAAGCATTGAAAACTCTGAGACATGAATGCTGCAGAAGCACCTCAGTGAATGTCAGAGCATCTGAGGAGGACATTGGTCCTCAGGCAGTCAGGTGTTTTGGTAGCTCTCTGATGGCTCCTATGTGTTTGTCCTTCCCATACCCACATAGCACGTGGGGCTGAAGGCCAAGAGAAAGTCGTGTGGTGGCACACAGGGGAAAACACAGCATGCACATTGCAGTGCTGTTGGTGCGTGGCATTACAGGTACACAGGGCTGTGGATATTGCTTAGAAAGGAATAACATTATGCCTGTATGTCTCCTGGTGCTCGCACATAGAGCTGCATCACTTCATGAAGCCGAGATGCACTTTTACAGCTGAGGTCAGGGCTGTGAGATGTGAAGGACAGCTCTGAGATTTCAGGTTCATTCCGAGGGGTTTTGTGAAGCTGAAGGTTGATGCAGCATCCACAGCTCTCTCAGACACCTCCAGCACTCAGGTCCTTGTGCAGACAGATGTTTCCACCTTGTGAGACAGAAATGCTGATGCTGAGGCTTTCTCCTGTTTATTAACAATTTTATACATCACCTCTCGAGGCCTCATCTATAGAAAGCAGCTCTTCCGTGGGCCCTGCTCATGGAGGCACAGACCCATGGCTGCCTCCAATCATCCATGAAGGAAAATGTGAAGATACAGACCTCATCCTCCACATCTGCTCCAGGGTTGATATACAGGCAGGAGCCATCGCTTCTTAATACTGTGGGCCTGGCACCATAACCCATCACTCCATCCCATGGCTTCTCCTGAGTGAGCATCCCTGGATGATTAAAGGAAGCACTGCCTTTTAAATCATTATGATTGGGGTTGATGGCTGTGTGGAGTTGGACACTTGGCTCTAATGATGTGTGAAATTCTCCCTGCTGTGACCAGTTGCTCCTGGAGGCAGAGAGAAGAAAGAACAAATCCCTCCCCAAGTGGGAGCCCCTGATCAGACAGGTTTGTCAGTCAGGCCAGTAGCTCCAGGACTGCTTACTGCCTGTACATGGCTGAGAGAGCCAGCCTTGCTTCACAGTGCTAATGGGGATGCACATGTATGTGGCACCAGTGGCTTTCTGCTCCACAGTAGTAGATGAATCAGGGGACCGCTCTGGTGCGGGCTGGTTTGACAGAAGCAGCCAAGCCACATTAGAAGCTTGCTCACAGGCAGGGGATGCCTGCAGGTTTCACCGTGGGCTCCGTCTGATCCCACCAACATTCCCATGCTTGTGGTGGGAGGGTATCACCTCAGACCAGAGCATTGCATGTGCGCACAGGCTGCCACGGCATAGGCATGCTGCTAGAGCATCACTCAAGGCTGTGAATCCTCTGAATGAAACACATGGTCAGCTGGATAGGGGATCCAACCCCTGTGGGAGGCAGAGCACCCCCAGCCTGGAAGTATGGACAGTGGCTGCACAAAGACAGTGTGAACCCAGCCAATATGCTCTTCTTGCTCGACCACTTTCCCCTGTTGTTAACTTCCTAATGCCAGCTGAATCCAAAGCAAATCTCAGCATGCACAGCCCAATCTTTTCCCTCCGGACAAGTTTCCTTTTTAGAGGCTCTCCTTGCTGAGATTCAGTGTTCTGTAGCAGGGAGAAATGGCTGGGTGGACTCCAAAACAAAGGATGCATTTCCTCACACTCAGTTGAGGCTAAACAGAAGTACAGCAGGAGGCCAGACACCGGCCAGAGGTGTCCTGCAGTGAGTGACCCTCAATGTGACATTGATGGCTCTTAATTCCTAAGCCTGCTTTGGAAGGATTTCAGTAGATCCTATTTAATCACTGCAGCCTCTTCACCTCCCCTGTCTTGGCTCAGGGTACCATTACACATTCTCTGCCAGGTCTCTCCAAGAACTGGCCATCTTCCTCTTCCTCCCCAGGTCCCTGGTGCAGGAAATGCCACCAAGCCCTTTGCCTGCTGCAGCCACCCTTGGCTTGTTTACTAAAGCACAGCTCAAACAGTATTTGCTTAATTCCCCCCCCCCCCCCATCCACAGGAAAACTCCATCTCTCCATAACGAAGGGCACTGCTTTCTATGGGTGTATGGCTGTGCTGTGCTGTGCACAGCATTAAATATTTAGGCGCTTGTCAAAATGTTGTAACAATTTCTCTGCCTTGTTCCATTAGCTCCGTTTCCAAAGGCCACCACTGGAACTACTGAACATTTATTTCTATTGAAACCAGCTTAGAAGTTATGATCTGAGAAACAGGGAGACAGGACAGTATGTTCTGCGGTGCCTGCTTTTCCCCACCACCGCTCAGCTGAGACACACGGGCCTTTGAAAGATCATTTTTATTCCTACCTTAGAAAAGCTAAACTAAAGAGATTGATTCTTCCACCTGCTTGATTTGCTTCTGCTGGTGAAATAAGGTGCATAAATATCAATCAAGTGGCTTCCCTACTTAAGTTTTGAGTCCATGGGTTTAAACTGCTTGCACAGGTTGTGGCACTGGTCTGTGTGAGCTGGATTTCCTCCCTAGGTGCAAAGTAAAGTGTCTTTATTCTGTGACTCTCCTGTTGCTAGAGATGTACACACATGAATCTCTCTCCCCCCGTTGTCTGTGCATGAACAGCAGCTTATTATGCTAACACTGTATTAGACAAAAAGCACTTAAGAAAGCCAATGGAGACAGCAATTCAGACTGGGGGCAAAGATGAAAAGAGGGCTTGTGGGTCCCAGGTTTGCTTTAGCTTCATGGTATCACCAAGAAATGCAAAGACAGAGGGAGCTGCATGGGGTGGGGGACACCCTCAGCCCCCCAGGGATGTTGGTGAGATGCCCAATGCACCAGCCCTTAGCCATGGGATCCCTCACACAGGTCACTGCAGGGCTCAGGTCTCCCCAGGCAAACCCCAAGTTCGGGATTGCTGTAAGGCCAGGGGATGGACCAAGGGCTCATGGAGAACCCCTCGCTGGAGACATGCAAAACCCAGCCGGACATGCTCCTGTGTAACCTGCTCTAGGTTGCCTTGCTTTGGAGTAGATGATCTCCAGAGGTCCCTTCCAACTCTAGTAATCTAGTGATTCTGTGACTGCTGGTGGCAGCCCCAGCACCAACCTTCTCTCCTGGTAAAACCTGGTAAGAACACAGTGAAACCTAAAGCATTCTTAAGGACTTCCCCACGTTTAAATTCCTCTTTATTGAAAGACATGGAAGAGCCCAGCTGCCTGCCCCTGGATGCTCCACGAAGTTGTAATCCCCACTAGTGACATCATGGGCCGTTGCCATGGCAATGTCACAAACACATCACCATGGGGATGTCACAAACTGTGTTGTGACTTCACCACAGCAGGAGTAGGCAGCAAGAGAGGTAGTGCCTCCCAACCACCAGCATCCACAGTAATTAGCAAACTGGCAAGAAAATGAGGATGAAACAGAGGATAGGAACATAAAACCGTTTTGTAAGTATGATCTATTGGAAAGTATTCCCTCGTGAGAAAACGCCTCCTTAATGGACCTTAAACCATGAAAAGTAAAGAATAAAACAGAGATTATAGTGATTTGTTTCATTGGGCATTTCATTGAGTAATTAAGAGGATAATTAGGAGAAGAAATATTAAAAGGCATCACTCAGCCCCTGTCTTGCTCTAGAGGAGTGAGCTATTGAATGTACAGCATTGTGTGATGCTTTCCTGCGCTAATACGGTGTTCCTTGGTGCAAGGGAAGCATGCATGGATGTGCCATAGCGTGAACGATCACACATAGGATGGGAAGGAATGAAAAGCCATCTCCTCTGTGACCTGGCAGGATGTCAGAGCTCTCCCAGGAAACACAAGTTGGGAATGGCAGGTTGCAGGGAGCAAACACCACCTTCTCAGCACCTCTTGGCACATGGTGTCAGGCTTTGATGCTTGTGCATAATGTGTTTCAGTGCAGGAAAGGCTAAAGGAAAAACATAAACCAGCTCTGGCTGCAGAAGAGCTCTGAGGAGAGCTCACCATGGTGAAACCTGTGATGGTGAAGCACAGATGAGGCAGATGTGCCAGAAAGCAGGAAAACCAGCTGAAAGCTCAGCACAATGTTACCCTGTGCCAGGAGAGCAGCTCTGTCACCCACCACTCTTCTAACACCTATCCCCATTTTTGCTCCTCATCTTTGTCTTTGAAGAATACGTATAAAAGTACCTGTATGGCTAATCCAGATCCAGATAGGACCCAATACCACTCCAAGAACCCTCAGTGGTTGCAACTTGATCTAAACTGCTTCTCTAAGGTACCCAGTGCTTCCCACAGACATGGAAACCTTGGTGCTGGCCAACGCATCCATGAAACAAAGATCTACTCAAACAATGAAACCTGCATCTCCTTTCAAACTCCCAGCACATCTTATTGCCCCCGTTTACCCATGAGCATGGACACACTCCGAAACAGATGTCAGGACACCAGGTCCCACTGTGCAGTCCCCATGACACACTGGGGACCCCAATGCTCACACACTGCCATGTCCTACAAGGCCTACAGACTAAAGCCAGCCCCAGTCAAGAGCACTCTGTCCACTGCAAGTCCTCAGTTGTCACTGCAGGGAGCAAACAGGAGCACAGAGATGAGGAAATGTAAAGTGGATTGACAAACTCCATGGAAAAAAAACAGTGTTACTGAAAACAGTGAGTCCCATTGAGCATGCATTTATAAACACTGAGATGATAGATATGCTAGTTCATGTTATTGCCTCAAACCTCTTGTTCAGGAGACCAAACAAGCAACACACTGACCCAGATAAATGAGAGACCCCCATCTGCAACACTGCAGTGGTGACCAGTTGCCAAGAACGACGTAGTTCTCAGGTCCTTGCTTGCACCAGGGTCACATAGTTAGGAAAGGGTGAAAAAGGCTCGCTTGTTTTAAACTGGCCTCTGTGGCTGGAAATCCCTTTTTATTCCCTTGGGAGATGCCACACTGGGCCAGTGTCTCAGGGACAGTGGGTTGTCAGGGTTGAGCCCAAAGAGTCAGATAACTGCCAGAAAATCCATATTCACAAAGCCACCAGCCCTCCCTTTCCCTCTCCTGGGAACCACTGCTCCCCTCTGTCCTTCTCTACGCAGGGGAAACAATCCCCATCCTCTCCAAAGCAAAGTAAAACTGGCTTTTTTGGCTTGTTTCTGGCCCTTACAGGCATGAAAGCAGCTTGTTGAGAGAATCAAGTGCTCAGTACAGCCCTAAAGAAAGGCTCCTGTTTGAAGTGCATGGATTAAGAAAACCCAGGAGGAGTGTCTAGCTCTGCTCCTGCACTAAAAAGGCTGAGCAGCAGCAGCAGCAGCAGCAGCCAAGGCAGCTTCATCCTGCTCAGTTCTTCATGCAGTCCCTGGGAAGACACTCCGCACTGGGGAAGTGATCTCATACATGGTGTTCAACCTGACCCAGGGAGGGGGTAATTACAGAGCATGTGCTCTGCCTTCCAATGCTGCTGCAGGAGAGGAGCAGAGCTGCCTCCTCACCCCTGCTGCAGCGGCTCTGACCCTGTTACCATTGAGAAGAGTTGGACAATTAACTTCCACAGGGGCAGATTAACACCAAACAGCAAATGTAGGACAAAACACCATTAAACACCTGTGCCAGGTCAGGCAGAGCAGATAGAGCTTGGGTGAAAAGCATATCCCAGGCACACAGCTTATCTTGAGACAGTTTAGAGACTCACTTCTGAAGTTTCCCCCTTGCAAATAACATTCCCCCCTTCCAGTCAATGCAAGAAGCAGGCTTAGTGCAATACGGACAGGGAACAGAGGATAAAACAGTATGACAGCCCATACCTGAAGGTGCATCCTTCCTTTCTCATCACGCAGCGGGGAGGATGTTGCTGTCTCTCGGTAATTTTCCAACATCCTGTGTTGCAGGTAGATTTAAGCACTGATCATAGTTGGAGCTGTTAATAAAAAAGTGCAAAGAAAAGGGATTTTACTGTGAAATGTAGGCCTGCTTCTCTTCCTGCTTTGTATTATCAGGACTTTCTCTTTTTAATTCTTTTTTTCCTATGATTGACCATGTTTGGGGTTCAAAGCTTTAAAAGTAAACCACAGATCTTCTTTCATCTACTAGGTATGAGAAAGTCAGAATCATTACATGGCTTAAATGGATATTTTGGGAGGCCTCTGGACCAAGCAGATCCTACTTAACTGGCAGCCAGAGAGACGAAGCTAATCTGCAAATAATGTTACATGCTGGTTTTACTTGAACTCAAGGGAAAAGGGTGCAGCAGCTACTTGTCATCCTTTGCAAGGAGCTGAACAAGGTGGAAATCAAGTTCAGTAGTAAAAGAACATATATATATATAAATATATACGTACACATATATACACACACACATTACAATAAAAACTGCAGCATACCAATTTCTCCCACACCAGGGGAACACCCCAGGACTGCAATGAAGCCATGCACCAGCACATCCTGCTACCACTGCCGATGCACTACGCACACACAGACCAACTGTCCTTTTCCCAAGAGCAGATATTTAACTCAGAGACCTCAAGCATTTCTCCAGCTTGACTTGAGCCACTTCTTCCTTACACAGTTTGAAGGACAACTTTCCCCTTTACCATCACCCTCAGGCGAGGGAAGCTTCAATATCCGCAGCGCTGCATCTTTACAGAGAATTGCCTATCGATGACTTTGTGGCTAACACACACAATGAGAAGCAGAGGAGCTAATATAATGTAATTTTCCATGTTTACTGCATTATTACAGTGGTTGAATCTGCGGATTAATTCCTATTTTTCTTGCTATGTCTTCCTGAACACCCTTTTTATTTTTGCCCTGCTTATCTGCATGCAGTCATTTATCCGTAAGGCTGGTATAACAGCAAGCAGGGCCAAAGCTATCATTTCTCCTCCCTTTCAAATTTAATCTTGCAGACCTCAATCTTTGTGATACTGCTATTATTTTGTCCATATCTGATCTAACAGGAACCAGCCATTATTTATGCCTTAAAAAAAAAGAAAAATGGAAAAAACTAATCTGAGCAGAAGATAATGATGACTGTGGCACTAATGATCCCTGGCATATCTCCTTGCAATGAATCTGATGCTAAAACAGAGTCCATTTGTTTCCCTTCTCTCTATGTAACTGCAAGACTGAGCCCTCATGCACAGGCAGCTCCCCACCAATAAACCACATTGCCCCCATCTCCCAGGAGATACATTTCACTGCCAACCCTCTCAGCAGTCGTTCTTATTGTCTTAAGTTATTTACCCGAGTAGTAGAAAAACAACTCAAGTGGAGCCAGACGCTCTCCAACAATATGACTGCAACCGGTTTCTCCAGTGTTGTTCCTGTACAAGCTAGGAAAGCCTCCCCTGGTAGTTATTAATTGAAAAGGGAGGGGGGAAATTTCCTACAATACGAACAAAATCAGAAAGTGCTCTTCATTATTGCTCCTTGAAGATCACGGCAAGGCATTTTGCTACAAGCTTCTTTAATGCTCCTCACCTTCCAGCTCTGAGCAGACTATCGCGGTAGCTGGAGATCCACTGAACCATCAAGGTGAGCTGTTCTGCTGTGCCAGCCACATCAGCCAGCAGGGACTGACTTGGGAACAGTGAGGAGACAAATCAAGGAATCCCTCTCCTCCCTTTCCCTGCACCCTAAATAGCCACAGGCTCTTCAAAGAGCAAACATGTCTGTACACACTGCAAGTCCATAACCTGCACCATCACTCTATGCCATGCTCTTCATCTCTGTGTGCAGCCCAGAGAGCTTCACACACCCTCCATTTCCCTCTAGGAATACTACAAATTAATCACAGGGCCACATTCAACTCTTGGTCTGTGATGGAAGCAGGAATGTGGAGCAGCTTCAAAGGTACCCAGGACTGACAGGGCACAGGATCCTGCTTGTCCCCTGCACTCCAGGATCTACACAGAGGAAACTTGTGGAAATCAAACTGAATCCTTCCCCACATCTTCTGCCAAACGGGCTTGATTTGGGGAACCCCATGCTCATGTCAACATGGAGCTCCCAGGAGCTCCTGGGAACCTTGCAATCATCTTCCATTTCTTGGTCTAGATACAACACAGCATGTGTTATTATTAATGAAAGCATAAACATTCTGAAGAGCACTATTAATTTTAAAGCTCCTAATAACCATCAGCTGTCCCTTACTTCACCCTGCAAGCCTGAGAGCAACAATGAAAGAGCAAACTCCAGCTCAAAGCATCTTTAACAGAGGCTGCTGCGATCCAGACCTCAGCTCCACAGCTCAGGGCTATGGGCATTCCATGAGCAGATAGCACTCATATCGTCCCCCAGAAGTGTCATCTGCTCCCATCTGAGTGCTCCATCAGCTCTGGGGGAACCAGGAAAGGGTCATTTCTGATCTGAATTCTCCAGTATCTCAGCAGGACAAGCAGATAGGGCAGCCACCAACCTCAGTGTGTCAGAAGGGCACATGTGTAAGTACAAAGCATCCTTTGCACAACGTTTTCCTGACAGCTCAGCACATCAGTATTGGCTGTGAATAACATTTCCTTTGTACTTCACTTGCAGGAACGGGGAGAAAGATGTATTTTACAGAGAAAAGTCACAAAGAACCCTTCCTTGGAAAATAGGCTATTTTTGGTACTGTAATCCCTTTCCTGTGGAAAAGAAAGAGAGGCCCAAAATACTGAAGGAGCTGCTGAAACCCAGGAAGGAATTCGGCAGCAGAGCTCAGAGCATTATTCAGATATCAAGGAACAACCACCAGGACCAAGCCCCATGTTTAAAGTCTGTACCAGCCTCAGGACTGCGATCTGTTCTTCAGCACCTGCCTGCCCACCAGTACTGCTATGAGCCACTCCAACATGAGATGCTGCAGAGCAGGAAGGTGACAGTGAACACTGTTTGCCTACTCAGATCTTTCCTAAGCATCCAAAGACCTGGCTCCTCATCCGAGTGCTAATTCTCACCCTCTTTCAGCCCAGTTTTTCGCAGCTTTTCTACAAATGCAGAATACATTTGAGCGATCAGCACAATGTTTAGGGAGAGAATCGTATGCTACATTTCCGCTTGGCATGATTCTGAAATGGTGAAGCTGTTAAGCTCTGAAAGGGAAGTTTTAAGAATACAGTGAAAAAAAAAAAAACAAGCCAAAACTAAAAATAAACATAAAGGAACCATTTGGATGGATCCCCTTTTTCCAGAGAAACAGTGTATGCTGGCTGCTACCTTCCAATGTCAGGATTGCTGCAGTTGTGTAGCACTTGGACTCTCACTACAACAGCAGGGAAAATAACAAATTCAAAGTCAACACTGGCACACAAGAAAAGGAGAACCTTTTCCTAAGCTGTTAGCAAACCTCTTATAACCTTTCTAAGCCACAGTCTTATTGCCCCTGAGGGCTTCTTCTCCCATCTCACTCTCTCCAGCAAAGGGTGATGCTATTGGGGTAAGAAGATGTTGCTTTTACTAGCACATGCAAGTGCTACTATAAGGAATGGCAATCATCCAAGGTGGAGAGGAGCCATGGCAGGTACCCTGGATATGCTCATGTATATATGTTTTCCAGATAAACCCTTCCAAAGGGAGGCAAGTTCTGGCTCACTCTGTGGCCCACCTTCACGTAACTCATCCCCAGTGATGCTGGTCCCTCTAAGGACCTAGGGCATTTGTGGGGACAAAGAGGTCCTTCACCCTAACCAACTTGCTTTGCCCAATGCAGTGACAGCTCTGCAGCCCCTATGTCCCCTGTGTCACTCAGAGATCCCTCCTGAATTATGCATCACTTTGCTGCTGTGCAGACTGACTTGGTAACTTACTTATGCAGCCAGTTACTGGGCTAAAGGGCACAGCTCCAATCACAATCATTTTAAACTGATTTTTGCCATACAATGTCATGCAATTATGGATCAAAAGGACACACACACACACCCAATCCATATATTTGACAATGTCCCACTACAGCTGTGACACAAAGCATTAAGGTGATGACACTGCCAATAGCATTCATACCTGCTACTTTTAGGCTCACCTAACCAAGTAAAGCTGACAGAAACAAGGACTCTTTTTCTCCCACTCCAGCCTCTCCTGGGTCACTGTGAAGTATTTGCCATTCAAAGAGCCATTGCAAGAGATCCCTGCTGGGAGGGTTTAGATCAGACATGAGATTAGGTTACCTACAACGGTAATGGTGGGAAAAACTTCATTCCCCAGCTTGTTCGCATCTGTGCACATCTCTGCAGAGGTCAAGCACACTCCTGATAAAGGCATCTCCTGGCCAGTTCTGGACATTAACCCACCTTCAGCTGGGCATGATAAAGAAAATGAACAAAAAGCCTTTGCCCCCATCTCCTGAAACAGCTCCAGCTCTGGTCCTCCCCTGCCTTTCGGAAGTGCCAGATCACCTTGCTTTGGGTCCATGTAGTCACAGGACAAAACCCATGACCTGTACCCCAAAATACCTCTGGTATTTTAAGACTTGCCTAGAAAGAGTTAACACCAACCTGATACACCATCGACAAAACCCCTTTTTCAAGGGAGAAACCAGGCTGCAGACCCCTAGAAACCCTTTGCGCAAGCATTTCCGAGTCCCACCTTGTGATTTTCCCTCCTGGACTCACCCTCTTCCACAGCCTTGAAACTGCAATTCCTCTGAAAAGCTCTCTGTCACTCTAAGTGGAGAATCTCATATCTGAAGCACTGAGAAAGCCCTGGGATTTAATTCTTATTGCAAAACCAAAGCCCCCTCTCCACATGGCCCTTCCCTGACGACGGCATCGCTGCAGCTGCCAATGACTCCTGGAATCACAGCGCTGTTACAAACAGCTTGCGAGACCAAGTAGAGCACACCGTGACCTGCAGAGGACTTGGGCTGAGAAAAAAGTATGATAAATAATTACTTTATTGCAAGTCGAGGGGCAGCTTTTCCACAAGGGGGAGAATTTTACTCTGTGTTGGTGTTTATATTGCTTCCACAGCGCTGTCTCAACAAGCACTTGCTCCTCATTGTTCCTGAAGGAAGAGGTTCAGGCATCCCCAGCCTCCCCACTGAGCAGCCAGGCTGGCAGAATACAGGTAGCCTCATCCCAAGGCATTGTTTTTACTTCAGGTAGGGGAATAATTCCTCTGGATAAGGTGGGTAAGAGCACAGTGATGCTCATGGTCAGGGGGATGCACGCAGCCTTCATTGACCACTAGTGTGTGTATGGGTTCCAAGATCCCTTTTGCTATTTCAGCATCCCTCCATCCATTTTCAAAGTGGGCTAGTGGGATTCATTGGAGACTGGAGTTCAATCTTTAGATGTCACGCAGCTTGCAGAATAATACCTAAACAAGCACACCCCTCCTTTCTCCCTCTCCTAAGGCATGGTTATCAAGTGCTGGGTCTCTTTAAAGATATTATGGCGCAAGTGTCCCTACTACAGCAAAGCAAAATACACTAACACAGGGTAAAACTAAATATCTATAAAGGAGGTGTCCTCCCATAGATGCTTCAGGGACAGTATGGGTATTTCTTCCTATTGGCAGTCTGGTGGCTCTCAGTGCAATGCTTGACTTCATGACAAAAGGTGCAGAAAACGTGCCAGAGGAAGAAGAGAAAAGGTTTTTCCCTTCCTTTTGATTCACACATGCTTCTGCTGGCACTGGCTCCTGGACACGTATTTCTTCATGCTCAGCTACTGCTGAGCATGATAATACAGAAACACCGACCCAAGCATTCACTGTCTGTGGGCTCCACTGTACATCAGCAGCAAGATAAGAAAAAGGCTTATTTGCATTGCCAATATTTGCAGCAGGGTGCCGAGAGCACTGTAAAAAGCATCCAATTTAACCTTCACACCACACACCTTCCTGAACGCATTACCATCAAATCATCCCTACCAGCCCTCTGTGCTGTGCCATGATGGAGAGGCAATCAAAAGCACCTTGCAACTGCCCAGAGCATGTGGCCACAGCAAGGTCACAGAACCCAGCATGGTGCACAAGGTGGGGAAGGCTCCTGTGACACCGCTCAAGTCCCCACAGCCCAAAGCAGCCCTTCTCAATCACATCATGCTTTCAGTCCTCAGCTATGGAGATGGGAAACACCAGGACAGCCCAGAAGACGAAGGGTTGTGTTATCACACATTCATCATCAGAAATGAGAGCACACGACTCAACACAAGTGTCCTCCATTGGCTTCAAGGGCACCAACGCATTGAAATTCCCAGCTGATTCAGGGCTCTCATTTGCACTTCTATCACAGCCATGGCCAGGAGCTCCAGAAAGGCTTTCCTAGCAATTCCAAGAGTTCCTCTAGGACTGGCAACATTGGTTTCCATGCAGGGCTTTGTGGATGCTCCTGGAGCAGAGCATGGGAGAGCGATAGAGGGATTTTAGCTATTTATGAATTAGAAGAGTTGTTTACTTATTTTAAACTGGAAGATAAAGATTTTGCTCAGAAAAAAGGTGTTTTTTTTCTTGAGTTTTTTTCTAAATGACTTTTCTAACCATTAATGTTTCTTGCCATGATGAACAACCAGGCAATTCCATCATATTACCTCAGATGTCCCATGGCAGGCAGTTAATGCTATTGGTCATAAATCATGTCCCTTTCAATCTCCATTATATAGGAAGAGCAAATTTGTTATGATGCATGTGTCATTACACGCCAATGCCTTTTCATTATCATATAACTGGATATCCCCAAGGTTCATAATTTGCAGCATAATAATAATTTTTGAAGAACCATTGGTAATCAATAGCACTCAGCATCCCTGTCAGGATCATTTGCAAAACAAATAACAAGGCTGATCTCAAACAACTTTACAGGAGGGATATTTAATCCCCATGAACTGCATTGTATGATGGATAAACAAGGAATCCTAGACTACGTATCATGTATTTTCCTTGGATTTAATGTCACTTCAATCAATGCTGCTACCAGCTGTACAATGCTGCTTATGTTTTCACTAAATAATGATAAAGTATTGTCTTACAAACAGACATTAGCTACGTGCCAAGCACCAAAACCATATGGCAGCTCTATGGGGTGTGAGGCAGAGGGCAAGGTGGAGGGCAGAGCAGCAGAGCAGCAAGTTAGCTGATGTGATGTTGGATAGGGACCACAGGGGTGGGCTTGCTCCACAGATCTCACCAAGGCATGGACATGCCCTTGTTACCAGCATGCCCAGCATATCTTCCACACCAAAATCAAGGCACTGGCAGAACAAGGCGCTGTTTGCAGTCCTTTGTCAATACAGAGCTTGGGTTTAAGTTAGAGGTAGTAATTCTACAGAAGTGCCAGGTACTATTATTAAATAAGAGGTTCAGCAGTCTGCCTCATTAGCTAACAGACAGACCTTGAGGACAACAGAGGCTTGATTCATTTATTGCTTTTCCTTTTCCTTCAGCGTGTATCACCAGAGGCTGTAATTGGAAGGTAACTTTGTCCTGACTGCCCTGCTTGTGGTCAGTCTGTCTCAAGCCTATCTGGACCCCAGGCTGTGACAACATTTAATGGAGCTTTTACATATAAAATAGAGACAGAAGCAGTTGACCCAGCAGGCAACGAGTGCATGGAGAGGCATTCGCAGGGATGGCACTGACCACAGGGGCTGACACATCCCCACACATCCCTGGCTGTGCTGCAGCCCTCCATAACGCAGCCAACAGCCAGCCCAAGGCTCCCTAATGAACACCTCTGAAGTCAGATTAAAGTCACTCACAACATCTGTGCTTCAGCAGCCTCACTGCCAGGGAGCCTGAGTTACCTGTTGCATAGCCAAGAGCCAGCCAGCTCCTGCATCTTTCCTTATAGACAGCTTTCCAAAGCGTGAAATCCATGTTTTAATTTTCCAGGCAGGTTTCTGCCTCTCCAGAGCTCTCCAGCAGAGCCATATCTCACTACTTACAGCTCGAGACACCTTTAGCAAAATCTTCAGTTCCTACTGATGTGGAAAATTCATGCGTTTTTCTCCCTGTGTAAGAGTGGGTCTGGCATTCGTGGCACCTCCCAGTGATAAGCCCCAAATCACTCATTGATGGAAAGCCTGCACTTCAGTAAGGATGGACAGAGTCAGGGGGAAAAAACCCAAACAAAGAAACACACCAACACAACACCCTTGGACCCAAAAAGCACTTCAGCTGCTGGAGATTATTAAGTCCTATTTTGCGATATCAGACAGGATTTTCCACAGGGAAGCATCTCCAACCCAGCTACAGGGAGCAGGAAAACTGAATTTGTTGAGAAGAAGAAATCCCATGGAGTTTTGCTTGTTTGGGTTCATCTTTTTGAGACAAATATGTTTCAGAAATGGGATTAAATGGGGTGTCCTGGCACCCCTTCCAGCTCAGCAGCACCTCAGCTGGGCTGCACGCCTCTGTTGGAACTAGATGATCTTAAGGTCCTTTCCAACCCTCACTATTCTATGATTCTATGACTGCCCCAAGGAAAAGGCCATTAAAGAAAATACAGCTGTTTTTAAAGCTAAAAGGACAAATTCTCCCCCCATTTACACCAGTGACCTCCTGAGTCTCCACAGGGTTGGGCAGGCACAACCCTGGTTTGAGGCTATTTGGAGTGTCCTCCAGAATCACCAGGCACCCATCAGGCAGAAAGCACAGAGGAGCAGGAAGAGGCCCTCACCTCAGACAGTCAAACCCAACCTGTTGAGACACTGATAGGGTAAAATGAGGGTAAAATGAATCCCTTGCTCATATAAAACACTTAAATCACAACCCTCCAGCCAGCCTGAAGGGCTGGGGCACAACCCTGTATGACCAGGGGCATGAGCAGCATTGGTGCCTCTGCTGCCATCCCTGCTGAAGAATTACACATGCACATGTAGTACAAACTCATTCAGGGCTCTTCCATAGATTAAATATTTAAATGGTTTATGCATTGCTATCTCTTTTCATTTAAATAAGATGGAATTGCTATAAACTGACTTGGGATGACTTGCTGTCCCCAGCATTTTTTTTCCCTTCAATTTCCCACCTGCAGTTTCCTCAGGCTCTCATTCAGCACAATCTCAGAGCTTCGTAAGCACAATTCATGATGGTAAATGGAAGGAGACCTCTAGGAAAGCTCAGATGCTGCGCGGTGATGAGGACACACCATTCACTCTTAAGCAAGCGTGTAGGCTATGGTGTGGCTGAAAGGATATCACACACCGAAAGGGATGCAGAGCCTGGCCTTTCCCATCTACATTTGGGATGAGCACCATCTGCCTTGCCACATAACCATAGCAGTCTGCATCACCCTTTTTGAGAGCTGCTGCTCTCACCGCCAAGGCAGCAGCTGCATTTTAGCTGCTGATGACACCACGAAAAGCAAGGTGTGCAGCAAGCTCTGGAAAACAAGACACAACCAACACATAATTTTCTGCTGATGTGCTCAGGCACAACCTAAAACCTTCAAGAGCATCATGCTGGGAGGTGTTTCCCAGCTCATATGGTCCAAAGGGAGATTGTACTGCAACACTCAGGCTTTCATCCCATAGCCATGCCCGGCTCTCGAGCCCAGAAGACTGCATGCACACATACAGCTTCATTAGCAAACTCAATGGGCAATGAATGATCTAAGCAACCAGGAATTCTACCCAAATTCTCACCCTTGAAGCAAGGGGACTAGATATTGCTGTCCATGGTGCAAGGGGAGAGAGAACACATCTGTGGGCAGGGACGGAAGATCCCTTCATTGGACTGCAGCAGCCTAAAGATGGAAAACACAGTTGTGTACACATCCATATGTGTAAGAGAACAGGCCCTGACCCAGCACACACATCAATCTGTCATCACCGAGATTTAGGAGAGTATTTAAAATTAAACAAAAACTGCCTTGTGGTGCAAATGGAGGACAAAGAAAGAAAACATGGTTCAAGCAGAAGCAGGTGCCGAAGGACTTGATCCCAGCACAGACTCCAGCACCAAGGCTCCAGGTAACCCTGGGCATGTCGCTTCACCTCCAGGTTTACCCACCAAATGCAGCTGTCAGCTCTCCAGGTCCAGGAATCTCCACAGTTCCCCTTATGCCTATAAGGGGCTCTCAGAGGGTCACAGAAGAACTGACCAGCTTTGAAGGCCATTTCTCTTAAAGCTCATCCAGTTCCAAGCCCCTGCCACAGGCAGGGACACCTTCCACTACAGCAGGTTACTCCAAGTCCCTTCCAACCTGGCCTTGAACACTGCCAGGGATGGGGCAGCCACAGCTTCTCTGGGCACCCTGGGCCAGCTTCCTGCTCAATATAAAACCAGGAGCATTTCAAAACAGAAGAGGAGAAAAGCAAGATCAAACACACTTATTTCCCAACCCAGCCTAACTAAAATGAAGTGTATTCACTGTTCACCATCACAAGTAAGAGCTCCAGGGCCAAAGAGAGTGTGTCATCCCAAGGGATATACAACACTGGTTTATGGCTGTTTTGTTAGGAAGATATACCCTGAGGAAAAAAAAAAATATATATATATATCTATACGTGTGTGTATACATGTCGGAATAGGAACTAGTTACTCTTCATTGAAAGAGAGGGGATAAAAGCCATGCAGAAAGAATGAGGCTTTTCCTTAATGTGGAATTAGAGAACCTGCAACTGAGTTCACAGCTGGAAAGGATTTAATACAGAAGAGGACTTCTCTGCAAAACTATTAGCAAAGCGAAAGATTAACAAAGTGACCCACACAATAAAACCCACAACAGACCTCTCTGAACTTTGATGGGATTCTGATGTTCACTTTGCTTGTAAGCATTACAGTTGGACTTGATCTTAAGGGTCTTTTCCAACCTAAGCGATTCTCTGATTTCTGGTGGAACTTTAAGACTCACATCCCACAGATTTATTCCCCCTTCGTTCTTTAACAACGAAGCACAACAGAACTCCACAGCCTAATTTGTGCTCCACAGTGAATTGGAACAGCTGTTGAAACATGTTGACTTATCTAAAAGTGTCGTGGTTTAAGGCCCTCACACTGTTCTCTCACTCACTCCCCCCTCTTTCTTCCCCAGTCCCAGGGGGATGGAGAGGAGAACCGAAAGAATTCAACTCCCATAGGTTGAGATAAGAACAGTTCAGTAACTGAGGTATAACACAAATCACTGCTGCTACCAGCACTAATAATAATGACAAGGCAAATACAAGGAAAGAATACAACAGCTCATCAACTAATTTCCACCCAGCCCGACAATGCAGTGCCCCCCTCCCCGGTCTCTCCTCTCCGTTTTACATCCCGGACATGACGTGCTGTGGTATGCAATACCTCTTTGGTCAGTTGGGTCAGGTGTCCTGTCTCTGCTTCCTCCTGGCTTCCCCTCCTCCCTGGCAGAGCATGAAGCTCAGAAAGTCCTCTGCCAGCCTGAACATTCTAAGCCATAACTATAAACACTGGTGCTATCAGTGCTGTTCCCAAGCCGAAAATCAAAACCACAGTGCTGCACAGTAGCAGCACCAGCTGCTACGGATAAGAAAAATGACTGCTGCTGCTGAACCCATGACAATAAGTCCTCAAGTTTTCCTTTTACTCCTCTGTCACCGATGTTCTCCAAAAGCAGTTGTATTATTCCTGTACTTCAGCATTTCCCTAGATGAGATAAAGAGGAGCCAGGCCAAGTGGGCAACACAGGATGGGTTCAGATGGGTGTCCATCCCACTGCAGTCCCAGTCCTACCTGCCCACACAGCAAAGCTGGGCAGATGCACAGCTCAGTCACAGCATCCTGCTCAGTTCACCAAGCACAGCTCTTCCTAGCATGGGCCAGGTCCCCACAGACACGAGGGACAGAGGTTTGAACATAGACAGCTTTAAAGTTCAATGGTGCCATAAAACAAGAGATAGGTTAGAACTCTGGATTTTAAATAGAAACTCTCCATCCCTTTGAGCCAGATCTTGCGATTCACTGCCCAGCACCACCTTCCCAGGAGAAGGCGGCTGAGAGTGACATTACTGAAGTGCCTCCCTCCATCCCCAGATGTGAATCAGCTCAGTGACACCAGCAGTCACAGCCCTCATCCTGATGGATGCCCTGTCTATCATCTGCCCACATTTGTACCTGCTATGCCTTAAGTAGGGGCAGAACCAGCATAAGTGTTATGGGTTCTGTTTCCAAGCTACATCTTGGGTCAGGAGTAAAGCAGGAGCAAGTATTTTTTATACCCCAAAACCAGTGTGCAAAGCTTTTGTTCTTTAAACAACAGTCCTTTTGTGCTGCTTTAACAACTTTGCTGGTTTTGCTATGAGAGCTCAGAAGGGAGGGTGGGAAATGCCCCTTCAGGGCCAGGCACAGAATTCTTTGCACAATGATGAACTCTTCAACTGTCCCAGGCTTTTTGCTTGTGATCAGACTGAATCAGCTGCTCAGTTTGAAGAAGGAAGAGTTAATCCATAATGTCACAAGAAGAGCACTTGGGCCATGCAGTTACCATCTCTGTTAGAATACCTTGTTGAACACCAGTATTAATGGAACCAGCACTAAGCCGCAGTCAAGATGCTCATGCTTTGACAGTGCTCTATTGCAACAACTTTATTTTGATGATACTGAATGATTAATGCTTACAGGCACTGTCATTTCCTCTGATAGATTTTGGGGCTGTGCAATGGCATTTGCTGGATGCACCGTTCTTGAAAAGCTGCACTTATCATAGCTTGGAGGAGAGAGATGCTCCAAGCATCAGCCATCAGCGGGCAGGCACTGTGCAAGCTGCAGGTGGCCAGGAGAGCTGCTTTGAGGAATATGGGGCTGTTTATGGAAAGCCTTGCCTAGGAAAGGCTGCGGGGTGAGAGGAAGGTATGTTAAACAGCCAGTGCTGTAAGGAACACTGAGAGTTTGTCTTATCCAGTGAAAAGAGAGATCTGTATCACAGCCAAGAGCTGTAGTAGACCTAGCTGTTTTGCCACTAACATACTGGAATATCACATCCTGAGTTGAGATTCTCCAGGTCTGAGTTGCAGCCGCATCATGTTCTCAGAACTGCACTTGAAGCCAAAAAGGATCCAAAAAAAATCAGTTTGATCAATCAATAAAACAAGACAGACACAAATATCTAAATAACAGCATTCACTAACGGCAAAAAGCGCCCTAACAACCTTGGAAACCTCAATCTTCACCTTTGTGCCTCCAAGTCCTCCCCACCTGTAATATGAGGACAAGAGTACACCTCACCTCCTGCCGCAGCATTCTCCTGATCAGCTCATTAATTCATGCAAAGCATTAGACAGACAGCAGATGGATGGCTTTACACAATAATCTTTGCTACAGTGAAATACTGTACTGAATTCTCCACCGGCACACTCCCACCTCAGCAGCACGAGCGGTCCAGGCTCGCACAGGGGCACCCACCGTGTCCAGAGCAGTTGTGTCTGGGGATTCCCTGGCTGGAGATGCCCTTCCCACGAGGCTTCTCCCAGCTTTGGTCTTCATCTCGTCATATTTAAAAGCTGTCTCGGGAGCGTAATGACTTTAAACTCACTCACGCCCGCAGTCAATCAGTGGAGCGGCTGCTCGTGCCTTGCAAGCAGGCGGTGATGAATGGGGATTTCGAGCTGCATCGCTTGCCTCTGAGCGAGGAGAGAGTGTGGGCAGAGGGTGGGGAAGAGAAGGGAGGCCAGAAACAGGAATTGAAAGAAGAAACAGGGTAGCGGGTAGGAAAACCCAACCCGCTCACTGCAAACCTGGGACAAGCGTTCTGGAAGCACAGCTTGAAGGGAACAGTCTTTGCTTGCATTAGCCTCTCTGATCTGTTGTCATCGCGTACCTTAAATAAAGCAGCTAATACAGTCATTGCAGGTAAGTGCTAACCCCAAACCTGGTTTGCAAAGAGAACCAGAGCCCTGGCCACAAGTCTCCTTGCTGCACACATGCCCCTGACCCAGCTTTCCTTCCCAGGAGGAGCTGAAGAGCTAACACCAGAAAGCAGCTCTCAAGAGCATATCTACCCTCAGGACAACGCGATAAAGGGCACAGCATTGAAGGTGTTATCCCTCGACTCTTCCCATGCAGCAGCCGACAGACACAAGCCCCGCTGGGTGATACATAGCAGCATGCTGCTTCCCATCCCTGGGCAGCAGAGAGGAGCAGCCCTGGGTGCTTGCGGCCAACCAGAAACCAGAGGGGCAGGGAGCATCCATGTGAGTTTCCAAGGAAGAAAAAGCAGAAACATGTGCGCAAGACCCCGGCCTGGGGGAGCCCAAAGGGCCCAATCCTGCTCCAGCATGCTGCTAAGCATCCTGCTTTACCCAGAAGGGATGCTGCTCAGCATTTCAAAGGAGCTGCTTCACATCTAGCCTCTTTTTCTCCCTCTTTCTCCAGTTACAGAGTCCGGTCAGTGCTGCGCAGCCTCTGAGCATAATATGGAAAGAGGTGTTATCAAAGAAGCTGCAACGGATGATGTGAGCATCACAGCTGGGTGGTAGGAGCATGACGGAGCAGAGAGGGGAAAAGAGTCAAAAAGAATGAAGCCCACCACGCCAGCAAAGCAAAAACAAGAGGCAGTAAATCAATGTTGCTCCAATTTGAGCTAACACCAGTTAAGAATGTGTAATTGAATTAATGCAATATTTAGAGACTCCAGCAAATCCTGACCTGGGATATAAATACATTCTAGGGTTCTTTGACACCACATACCTCATGCCTCACTACCCACAATTTGGTTTAATGCCACCAGAACCTCCAGATTTATTCATGTCCTTGTCACTCACCATTGTTCCACATTTACCCCATGTATTTACACTCTCTCCCCTCAACTCCTCACACCAAGTGCTCCATATGGGGCAGCAATAACCATTTGATATGTCATAGTTGTGTGATAAATTAGCTCAGCTCATCACCCACCTCCCCTCCCTATGCCAAATAGCCACAAGTCTGGGTCTAATTTATTTAGAGCCTGGAAAAACATCAAATATCTCATCAGAAAATGAACCCATCTCCTACAAATAATGATTTTCTGCAGCTTCAAGTGTCAGTCTGCTGCATGTTATACTGGAAAAGGCCCTGCACAAGCAGGATCTAAGCCCAGAATAGGTCGAGAAACTGATACCATCACACCTTGGAAAGGGAGGAAGACAGCATCACAAGAAGAAGGGAAGGAAAGAACCCTCAAAGGTTTCACAGCAGATGTTTGTACCTGCAAAAGGTCCTGACATATTGCATTTGCAGCTGGGACAGATTTGCTTTGAGTATTTAACAAGAGGCTTTACATGCATTATTCTTCCCTCCTTCCAAGCCCTTCGCAGCGATGCTTACACCTGCGTTTCTAGGAAGAGATACAAATACAACGAGAGAAAAGAGGGAAATCCAGTGAAATTGTTTAAAGCTGCTACAGACACTTGTAAGGAGAGCAGCCTGAGAAAATACACAGGTGAATCCAAGTTCACACACATATATACAGCTTTAGGAAAGGGGAGAAAGAGAAACCAGCGTTAAAGTACCTTGTACTTAGATAAGAGCACATACTGTAGCAAAATATACATGTTGGTTATAAGATATATTGGATGACTTTTCCCCAAAAGATGCCATAGAAAGTATAGAATTTATTATCTCTGCCTGTCCATTTTACAAAGATATACACAAACAAGTTGCCAAAGCTGCCTGCAGTTTAACTCCATTAAATCCAATGAATGAGTTTGGCCCACGAAAACCTCTGCACTTACTGTAATAAAGCTAAAAGCTGATAGCAGCTGATACAGTGAAATGCACACATTTCCATATGCTTCTTCCTGCTAATTTAAAAACACAAGTGAGCTACAGAGCTTGCCCTTGTCCAGCTGGAAATGGAGGAGGCAAAACTCCAAACCTTGGAGTTTTCTCCTCCAGCCTCCCCTAAGCACAAAGGGGAGAGCGGTAGGGAAGCCAGTGGGGCTGTGTTCACTTGGCTTTTCCCACCAATAGCCCTGACCACATACAATGGGTGTGTTTGTACAAAGTCTGATGGTTTGGTCCCAGATTGGGCAGAAGCCCAAACAGCAGAACAAGAGTCACAGGTCTGGACCCCATCCTGGGACACCCAATTCCCCCCTGATGGTACCTGGAGGGGAGAAAATGCTCAAGCTCCAGGGCAGAGATGCAGGATGCTCTGCTGCCCAAGGCACTTGGCCACAATTACGTTTGCAGAGAGCTCTCCTCATGAACAGTGGCTCTCCAGCCATTAGGTCATGTTGAATTATACCTTGAAACTTACGCTGCATGGGGGATGATGCCAGGCAGTACAGAGGCTGGTCCCAAATGACACATCGTAAGCCTCCCCCTGATTGATAGCAGAGGGTTTTGTCTGCTGAGGTTTGGGGTTTCTAAATGCATACAGCTTTCAGGCTGCTGCCATAACCACATCAACTCCCATCCTCACCTCCCTGGCCCCCTGTTGCATCCTTCCATCTCACTTGTACAAGCTGATCCATATCCTGCGCACTCAGTGCCACCTTCTCCAGACCCTCCTGCCCCAGCTCCTCATGGTGCATGAGGGCTCCAGGTCCCCCTCATTTGCAGTTAACTCTCATAGGTCCTTTCTTAGACATTTATTTGTATTTGCTTCTAATATCAGGGGTGTCTCAAACAACCCTTGTGCTAGATTCCACACCAACATTCACCACTACAGCAGCCAAACTACACCTCAGGTATCACTTCATGCTCTTCCTCCCCTTTCTGCACACCAAACCACTGCCACTGCTCTCCTGAGGGTATAGCAGATATGGGACCACGGCTCAGGGCCACCAGCCCCTTCCCCTCAATGTCCCCATAGCCCTTCTGCTTTCACAGCTCTGTCTCCTTCCTCACCCACACTCTGAGGCCATGCGTAGCTCCATAGCCATCCCACTGAGCACATCCAGGTCATCTCCTTCCCCACCAGCCCCCTCTGGGCCCAGTGTGCCAGTGACCATTGCTCCTCTGTCTCACCACACTCAGCCCCAGTGCTGTCCCACCATCAGGCTCACTCAGATTCTCCCCAGGCCCTGGGTTCAGAACACCAAATCAACCCAGCAACTACAATGGATCACGCAGAAGACTGCTCAAGGCTGTACTCTCAGCATGTATCATCCCTATAGCAGCTTCCCCCTCCTTCACCTAAAAGCCTTGCTGATGCCTCCCCCATCTTCCCCAACACACAGAGCTCCAAAATGCACGACCTACCTGCATCAAGCCCCAAGCTCCACATCCTCATCTTCTGAAGCCTCTCATTACCCTGCAGCAGCTAAGTCACTCTACTCCACTGAGCTTTCCAGTGCTCTTTGCTGAGAAACCACCTAATCCCAGGCTTTTCCTACACCTTGAGTTAACACCAATTCACAGCCGAGCACCAGCAGCTGGGATGCTGCAGGTGTTGCTGTGCTGTTGTTGTAGCTTTTCTCAGTGTGAAATCCCAGCCCTGGAGCAACCAGCAGAGAAACTCCATCCGGACCAGCGCAGCTAGGCTGTGTCTGACTGCTGCCTCCCTTGTCCCTTTGGGATGCTGGGCTTCACTGGCACAACCCATGCCCAGCACATGCACAGGGAAAATAAGCATCGTTAAAAAATGCTTGAGGATGGGGTTGAGAGTACAAACAGTCAGGACAGCACTGGGCTGTCTGCGGCATGGACCACATCCTGTCCCCATCACAGCTTTTCCAACCTCAGCACTACACCCAGAGCTCAACTCGGAAACCTCGGACGCACCGGCCACATCCTTCTGATTGCATGCACTGTACATAGGATGGGAGAGCTGTAATAAGTAATCCATAGCTCATCATAATAAACCGTGCACCTCAAGCAAACCAAAAGCCTGACCTTTCATCGTTAAGCTGTCCTGGTGAGAGGTTAGATCTTGTGTTTTCTGATCATCAAACAGGAAAGCATTTAGCCAGACAGGGAGAACAAGCTCTTACCTAGACCTGATTTCTCTCCCCACCAGGGGATCCTGTAGGATATTTCAGTTCTCTCTCACTCTCTGTATGACTCTTCCCTCCCCCAGTTGCTTGAAATCAGCCAAATTCACAATCTAATCTGGCCCGGAGTCAAAGGGGAGAAAAATCAAGTCCTAATGCAGTGAATACTTTGAATGGGGAATTGAAGCCAATCAGAAAGGCATTATTGATCCCCGCTTGGAGCACCTCAGTCAAGGAGGGGAATGCTGCGTGCAGCCGCAGAGCTGCCCACCGCAGCCAGCCGGGCTGCCCTGCCAGGCCTGCAGCTTCCCCAGTGCTCACCCGGGCTGGGAGCCAGCCCCATCCCACATGAGTTCCCTGCCTGAGAGCACCCAGCACCCCTGCGCCAGCACTGGCGGGCACCCACAGCGTGCACTACCCCACGTGTGTGTGTGCGAGCGTGACCCACTGCGGGTGTTTGTGCACAAGCACTTCTGGTGTGCATCACTTTGGAGGGGATGCAACCGAGAGAGCAAGGCTGCTACAGCAAATGGGGGGTGTGTGCATGAGCATGGGCAGCATTAGTGCAAGGCAGCTCTGCACAGGAGGCAAAGCGCGGGCTGCAGGGCTGGGAAGGGAGTGTCTGTGTGCATGTATGTGTTTGTGTATGCCTGTGTATGTATATGTGTATGCGTGAGTGCATGTATGCATGTGTATACCTGTCCCCGCCAGCTGCCTGCCTGCATGACCCACAAGCACAATCGCTGCAATGGGCAGAGGGAAGGAGGCAGAGCGGTGGCTCAGCCCAAGCAGTGGGGCAGAGGATGGAGAGCAGTCGAACGGTGCTGGGCTCCGCTCTGGGCATCCTGGGGTGAGCTCCTGGTGCTTCAGCCGGTGCTAGCACTGCACACTCCTCTGCCTTATGTAACGTCAGTGGGGATGGAGACCGGGGGAGAAGAGCTCCGCACTGAGCCCCTCCGGAAGCAGGACCTGGACCCCCCCAGTAGGGTGAATCTAGAAGCCAGGCCGAGGAGGTTCCATTGCCGGTGGGTGCGCTGGGCCCAGCTCGGGGCTGCCCCGCTGCGGGACACGTCCGGCCGGCAGCGCCGGTCACCTCCGAAAGCTGCCACCCCGGCTCGGCAGGGCCAGGGCACTGCTTCCACCGCTGAGAGGCTGTCCTGGGGAAGGGGCTCAGCCCTGAGCCCCCCTGGAGCCAGCGGAGACGTGGGGCGGCAGTACCTGGAGATGGGAAAGGGGGGGGGGGGGGCAGTCCTGGGAAGTTCGGGGAATCCCACATCTTGCAGGAGGGAAACATCCCCCCTTAAAATAAATGCATAAAATGAATAAATAAAATAAACTAACCCCCAAACACGCCGGGTACCGGTAGCTCCTGTCCCCTCTCCTTGAGCTGTGCCCCCCAACCTGCCATCGTGGGGCTGTGCGACCACCGGCACCTCCTTACCTGCCGGCGTCACATCTGCTACTGCTGCTGCTGCTGCTGCCGCTGCTGCCTGCCCTACTCCGGCTCTTCCTTCTTCTTCCTTCTTCCTCCTCCTTCTTCTTCTTCTTCCTCCTCCTCCTTCCTCCTCCTCCTCTCTCCCTCTCCCTGCTGCTTGGGGCTCTTTATGGAGATTCATTCATTCATGCCTTCCCATCGATCCCTCATCGTTTCCCTGCCTCCCGGAGGCAGAGCGTGTGACGCCTCGCCCCTTTCCAGCCACTTTCTGCTGTCACAGAGCGGCGCTGCCCCAGCCCGCAGCGGCGGCCGAGATTGGGACACGCAGCTCCGGGCCTCGGGAAAGGCCCCAGCGCGGGGTCGGAGGAGTGGGCACGGCACTGACCCGCCCCGGGGGGGTTACAGGCGGTCTCAAGCGCCCATCAACGAGGCTTCGGGTCTCCCTTCGCCCGCCCCATCCCACTCCCATCCGCCACAAAGCAGAGGCTGCGGAGGAGAGGGAGCGAATAGGTCCGTACCCCCTGGGTATCCCTCCGCCCCTTTTCCCCTCTGCTCTCCCCCAGACCGTCCTTGCTCCCCTTCTCTTGCTGCCTCCGCTGCAGGACCGCATCCCGCTCCGCTGCCCCATCCACACCGCTCACAAAAGCGCTGACTCAAGCTCGGCGCGGTTGAGCCCGGAGTGGGGAGCACTGGGATCCCCCGCCAGCCACGCACCGGACCCTGGCCCGTGTCCCCGCTATATCGCGGGGGCCTCCAGGTCACCGGGACAAGTTCACTCCTGTCCCAGCCATCCGCAAGACGTGGGTCCCCCCGCTGCCCAGCGCTGCCTGCGCCTTCGCTGTACTTTGAGGATGCTAGAGGCACCCTCCGGCCCCCACCGAAAGCCCCTCTCTGCCTATTTCCCCTACTGTATCTATACCCTCCAGGCTGGGGCAAAACAGGGGGTCTGGACTGGTGTAAGCCCCTCTAGGTGCCAGGCGAAAGGTGCTGGAGGGGGGTATTTTAGGCGCTAAACTTCGAGCGGCGGAGGCAGGCATGCCTCCTCTCTGCACAGACACAGGGCTATTCTTTCCAACCAGGCAGAGAGGGAAAATCCGCTTTTTCCCTTAAAGACACCGTCGGAAATGTGAAGAGCGGCGTCCGGGTTTGGGCGCTGCCGGAGCCTTGAGAACGACAAGCCGTTAATTTGGGATGTAACCCCTTAAAAATACTCCCCGAAGGGCCCCGCCCGCTCCCCGGTGAGCCGTTCCGTTTGTACAGGCGGTGCCACCCCCTTTGCCAACGTTGTCATCGATTTCTGTTAACGATCGCTTTATTCACCGCTGTAAACTTCTTAATATTTCATATCGTGCAAAACCGGCATCGGAACGCTCTGAGCTGTCGGAAGGAGGCGAGTCCCCTGCCGGGGGAGGTGTGAGCGCTCGCGATCGGCTGAGCCCGGCGGCTCAGGGTGAGCCTGTTGATACAGAGCCCCCCTTCCATCCCCTTCGTGGGGCTTTCCCTGGGCTGCAAATCGCAGCCTGGATGTGGGCAGCATCGCGGTTCCTACGGACTGCCCGGCCGGGGGAAGGCAGGGATGAGCGGAGATGCGGTTTCTGGATGGGAAGAGTGGGAGAAGGAGAGGAGGGTGCGAGGATCCCGATGGTCAGCGTGTCTCCAGCACCGGGACGCTGCTGCCGGCCGTGTCCCGCGGCGCACGGATGAAGCAGCCCCTCTCCACGTCGAGTGGGATGGGACTGAGGACCACGGGGGTGTTTGGAGGGGTTCTGCCCGGGGGAAGCTGCCTCCCACTCGCCCTGGCATCCCCGGGTACTGCAGGGGGGGTCCTGCACAGGGATCCCCCCGAAGAAGGAGGGGAGCATCCCAGCCTCACGCCCAGGTGCGGACGGGGCACCCCTCGCGGACCCTCAGCTTCATTAAAACTTCATTAAAATCAATCACGAACATTCGATTCAGCGCCCGCCCCGGTCCAGCGGGCTCAGCCTGAATTTGGGAACTGAGACGGAACTTTACGGCAACGTCTGTCATTAGAATTAAAACTGCAACACACCCACGGTGAAGGAACACGCTCCCGCCTGTCCCCCACTCCCTGTTTTAAAAACAAGCCAGCGAGAGCGCCTCAAACTCACAGAACGGCCCCTGCTCCCCGCTTCCCCCGGGCCGTCCACCCGCAGCCGCACCGGGCCAGGATGCGGGGCCGGTGGCGTTCCGGACACCGGACACCGACCGAGTGCTGTGTGCCCCCCACAGGAGCAAGGACCCCCCTCCACTGATTTTCCTTAATTAAAGCTCTATGTGCAGCACGTTTCGCAAGGACCGAAATAGCCGCTGGAGGAGCGCATGTGGGGAGGCAGGTCCGAGCTGCCGGCGTGGGAATGCAGAGGGACTGGGGGGGGGGCAAACGGGGAGAAAGCCGGGAGCGGAGCTACCAGAGCCATCAGGCCTGGGGCCACCGGGGTTATTAGGGTGCTGGGTGAGACACATACACACATACACCCCCATTCCCGGAGCAGAAGACCCCCATTTCCATCAGGACACTGCTGCCAGCGGCACCGGCTCTATCCCCGAAGCACCGGGGCTTCCCGAGGGCAACAGTTGCAGCAGCGGCAGGGATGCACCCCGCGGGCACAGGAATGCACCCCGCAAACTGGCGGGGGACACCCCAAGGTTGGGATCCCCCATGGACAGGGGATGCTCCCCCGGCTCCTCGCCCTTGACCCGGCGGGGGGGGGGAGCTCCGGGCCCGCCCGCCCCGTCGCACGGGGGTAGTCGGATCTGAGAGACCCCCGCCCCGCAGTCCCCGCCCGCTGAGCCCCATCCTGAGCTGAAGCTGCCAAAAGTTTGGCGACAGGGAGCGGCCACCGGGGGCTGCGTGCGGCTCGCCGGGCACTCGGGGTCCCCGGGCACCGCGGTGGGGAGGCACCGGGGGGCTCAGCCGGGGGTCGGAAGGGAGGGGAATGAACGCGAGGGCTGCGGTCTCACTTACCTGCTTCGGCGGCGCGCCCAGCCCCGAGGCGCGGTGATAGGCGGTGGGAGCACCCGCGGCTGCGGCTCCCCGCGCCCTTCCAGGCGGGCGGACCGGGGGCAGGAGGCGGGCAGGGAAACGCAGCCTGAGCCGAGCAAATCCCAGTGCTGGAGCCGGCCTCCGAGAAGAGAAGGGCTGCAGCTCCTCACTGCGTCAGGCGGAGAGCCCTGCCCGTGCAGGCGGCGCCGGGCAGCGCTGCCAGGCCTGGGGAGCTCCCATCGGCACGGCTCGGTTCGGATGGGATGGGCACGGTTCGGTTCGGCTCGGTTCGGCACGGCGGGGAGGCCTAGCGCGGTCCGGTTCGGCTCGGCGCGGCTCTGCTCGGCACGGCCCAGTTCGGTTGAGCCTGGCTCGGTGCGACCCGGCTGGGTCAGGGTGCGCTGTCACGACACGGAGCGATAAGCGGCTTGTTCGGTAGAGCCGGGTTGGGAGCGGGGCAAGGGAAGGGGGATGTCTGTGTTTGTGTGTGTGACACTGTGTGTATGTGTGACACTGTGTGTGTGTGTGACACTTGATGTGCGTGACAATGTGTGTGCGACATGGACACAGTGTGTGTGACACCTCGCGGGGGGTGTGAGTAGTGCTGGGGAGGGGTTTGTGAAGGTGTGAGTGTGTCTGTCGGGGACATCTGCCTCTGTGCGTGTGACACTGATTGTGTGTGCGTGTGGTGACACACTGCGGGGGGTGCGGGGATGGCTGTGCGGGGTGTGTATCTGTATGTCGGGGGGTATCTGTGTGCGTGTGACGGGCCGTGGGGGACTGTGTCTGTATGTATGCACATGTGTGTCTGCCTGTGAGCCCATGTGAACATCTCTGTGTGTGTCCCCACGTGGGCATGGTGTGTGAACAACATCATACACACATGAGGACACACCTCACACCAAACCTGAACCTCCATGGGTCAGTCTGGGCCCAGCTGGGCAGCACCCGTTGACACCAGGACCACAGGGAGAGCCAGAACACTGATGTGGCTGCACTGGGACCCCCATCCACAGACCCCAAGGTCCCCAGCACCCTGTGCTCAGCCCCCTCCTATCTCCCTGCTCCAGACCACCCCTTACCTGACCCAGATCCTGCCATCCCACCTTCCCGTTTGGGAGGTTGGGGTTTTTATACTGTTTTAGCATCACAACACACAACCTCAGGATGATTGACACTGAGATAGCCCTCAGGATAAAAGTGCTCTTCTCTCTCCTCAGGCACTGTCACTGGAGGTAAAGACTGGCCAGTGCATTTCTTGTGCTGGCCCAAGGTGTCTCAAGACATCTCCAAACGCATCTCCAAGCCTGAGAGTGCCTTTTTCAGCCCTGCAAGGAGGTGGCAGAGGGGACAGAGAAGGTGAGGGTGCAGGAGAGACATTTCACTCCTTTCAGTTTAACAGCAACACCATCACCACAGCCAAAAAAACTCAAGTGGGGAGTAATAGAGCTGGGAGACAGCCTGGGAACAGGCGAGCCATGGCCCCTCTTCAGACAGCAGCTGGCAACCTGGCACAGTGCTCACCACGTTAGACACAGCCCTGGGAAAGCACCCATGGAGACAGGAGGCACCTCTGTGTGATGGAGAGGACAGGGCAGGGAGAGGAGCTGCAGCATCCTCTGCTCCACAGCCCTCATCTGCCCCCCTGTGGGGCTTTGTCTCTGTGTGAGCTGATGTATCTGGGGCTCTTCCATTTCCCTTTCGTTTTCCCTTCCCCTCACATTTTCCCCTTCACCTTCCCACCTTCCCCTTCCCTTTCCCTTTTCCGTTTCCCTTCCCCTTCCCAAACACCACTTGGACTCATACCCTTGAGGCATTGGAAACGCCTCCCTCCCTGTAGCAGGGATATCCCACTTCCATGGATACCCTAAATTCAAGGAGCTCCTACTTAAATTGCTTTGGACAAATAAGCACACAGGCAGTCACATGAAATAGGCAGGGGCCCACCATGAGGGTATCATGAGATTAAGTGTCTTCTGTCTTTCCTGTGCCTTTGCTGGGGAAGGCTCTCCAGTCCATGGCTTGCATGAGCGAGCTGTCACATCTCCCTGGGCAGTGAAGGACACTGCCAGGTCCCTTCTGGTGCCAGGAATGGGGTGTCCCAGGGTGCAGCCCCTCCTTGGTGCCTCACAGCCCCTGTGGCAATCAGAAGCACTGTGGGTTCAGGTCAGCCCTAGAGCTGGGTCTGTCCCATGACACCTGTAAGGAATCACCTGGAAGGGACAGGGATGTGATCAGCACCACGTTCCATTACAGATCTTACCCACAGAGACCAGCAGCAAGGAGAGGGAAGGTTTGCAAAAGGCTCTTCACACCCAGCTCCCCAGAACTGCTTTGGGAGAGGCAGTCCCCCAAGCCTCACCTATGGATGAAGGACAGGCTTTAAAGGAGCATCATTCCTACCAAGCCAGTGGAGGAGGTGGTGAAAAGACGTAGTGCAATGTAGCAACTTTGCAACCCAAGATAAATTAATAAAAGAAGTAAGTACTTCTGAGCAAGCTGTTCCAGTTCTTCTGAGAGGAACTGACGCCAGCCCAGCCTCTGGCCCTATATTTAGTAAAAATCTAAACCAGACATTGATAATATTATTAAAGACAGGAAGGAGTAAAAGAAGACATCGCCTTGCTGGGATGACTGATGTACTTACGCACGACAGCGGGAGGAGAGCTGAGAGAAAGGTGCCTCGGGTCAGAAGAGCCTCTGCTGGGCTCTAGACCAGCAGAAGAAGACTTCTGACACAGAAGGTTCGAGCAGTTTAACAAGTGCTATGGGAGGGAGAGGTGGTGAATAAAACATTGGCTGCTTCTCCCAGTGATGTGATGTTGGTAATGGGAACAAGAGCTCTTCTGTTGCCTATTGTAGCATCACCTGGAAGGGAAACACTGGGCAAGGGACAAAGCATTGGCTGGGCAGGGCTCTGTTCATCCATGCACAACAGGAAGGTGTTATGGCTCTGAAACACAATGTGACTTTGGGTGAGTGGCATCCCTCCTGGCCTTGCTCAGGGCAGACGCTGAGCTGTCCCCACGCACTGCCCACAGCAGCAGGGCTCAATCCTGCATTCTCTTCGTGTCATGGAGATTCTCCTCCAAGAGAAGAAAGCACTCCCCAATACAGAGGAGACCAGAAAGGTGGCAACGTGACAGCCTTGTGGCTGCATCTGTGCAGAGCCTGGAGAACGAGTACGATGTGCTCCATGGGACCCCATGTGGGGCAAGGGATGGAGGTCTGGGATCTTTCGCTCAGTTAGACTCTTCCTCCTCACCAAAAGACAATGGTTTCAAGTGTCTTAAAAATCACAAGAGCCTGAACCCCCCCAGTGAAACCCACAACAACAACCCACCAGGATACACCAGCCTTGCTCCATTTAGAGCTCCAAGGGCTGTGCCTGAAGCTCCTGCTGCAGGCACATGCAAAACATGCCACAACAGGGAGGAAAGGGGAGAAGGATCCTTGTGGGAAGGGCATGATCTTCCCCCCTCACATCCCTATGAGACTGGTTGGTGTCCCCCACTGGAGGGTGAGGAGTTGCGTCCCACCACCGAGTCACCATATAGCAACACAAGGGGATGCTGCTATGCGGTTCCCAGCCATGTGCCAGTGTGGCTGTGGGTGACTTGGTGCCCAAGGGATCATTTCCTGCAGCCTGAGATTCTGCTTTGCTGTTGATGTCAAACCCTATCTAAAAATCATCAGTCTAATTAGAAAATAAAATATGACATTTTATGGGTTGGTAGTGCTGTAAGCAGACTAAGGCCTTACGATATTTAAAGAATGCTTGGAAAACTACTCTGATATTTACATTTGGGAAAGAGTTACCAGGCTCAGGCAGAAGCTGCATTTCAGAACAGTTTTGTTGAACACACTCAGCTTTGGCGACGACAAATATTACTGCACATCATTACCCCAATTTTTCAGGGTGCTAAAACCATTGCGAAGCATCTCTGCTGTAGACTTGGGAGCTTGGATGTGTTTTTATAGCTTCCTATTTGTTATGATTTTATTTTTCTTTAAAACTCTGAATAAGTCAATTTTATGGCAGTGAAAGGGAACAGCAGTGGGGCTGGGGGACCTCTGCCAGCCCACAGCCCAGATGCAGAGTGGTTGTGGGGCCTTCTAACCAAAGCTGGTAGAGACACCCAGGACTGGTTTGGTCTCTAGCTATACTTTCACTTGCCGAGCCGGTGGCTAAGGTGATTCCATGAGGATGATGGAGTTGCCATCCAGACACTCAAGCACTCAACCACATCTCTGAAAAAGACACTTTCCTACACCATGTGCTTCTTGTATTGACTGCCAATAATAATGGACTTGATTTGGTCCTATTCCTCCTCACTGATGCTGATTGCTATCCCCCTACTTCACTTGCATCCCTGTGGAGCATAAGGATCCTACGGCTATGACTTTGGCTTCAGTGCAGCAAAGGTTAGGTGTCCACGAAGGTCCCAAGGGACTCACCCTACAGTTGATGGTTTCTTTTGTCCCCTCCGGATGCCCTGACATGCTGCTGTAGTCCAGATTACGTAGTTCTTTCCACCTGAGGACCTCTGAGTAAACAGAGTGAATAATTCACAGTGTGTAATTTCTTTAAAGATCTTTCTCTCTCTTTTTTTACTTCCCTCTCATACACACATTGTCCGTGAAGAGAATAAGAAATTCTCCAGTGCATTTGTTCAGTGTTATTCACAAGCCTCTGATGAACGACTCCCAGTTCGCAGGTGCTTTCAAGCTAAGGAGTCTGACATCAGATCTTCAAGCTGTAATTTGGATAATGGTCCAACAAAACACACATTCCAAGCTACACACGTTCCAAGCCAGGGCAATGTTCAAAACCCAGTGTTCAAAATCCATCCTGTATACTTAGCTACCTTCAAGCATCAGTGGATGGAGAGAAAAGTCTTGATTCTGCCCTTCTTAGCACTGCACAGGCCCAAGCATAGACATTATGGCCCCCATTTTCACAAGCAGGCACTGATTTGGGGACCTCATTTAAGGCACTAAAGGCATGCTACTTCTATCCAATGTTTAGTCTGTTTTGGGGCTATGATGGAGGCAAGCTAACCTGGATCTAAAGGTCTTCAGAGCAAAACCTTTCCTTTCTTGCTTTGCCTTCAGTTCTCCTACCCTCCTTGTGTCCATCTGAGGTCATCTCCACTGATCCTTTGCTCAAGGAATCTCACCTTGCCATGTGTGAGAGACCTCATCTGTCCTTCAAAAGGCAGAGCCAAACCAAGTGATGCTATTCCAGGGCTGTCATTGAGATGAAACTAATCAGCTTTGCCAAAGCCATCCCTGAAGTCGACCCCCAGCAAGAAAGGTTGACAGGGGCACACTCCTGCCTTGGAGGCGTGTAGAAGCAGCCTGGCTTTCTTTTTATTTACAGTACATCAGATTGCACATTCCCTAAGAGCTCTGATTCATCCCTCCCAAACCCTAGAACAAATACTCCAAAATCAGTCTATAGCATGGGGACAGGCTTTGTTCAGTGCTTTGAAAGAGAGCAGGTAAAGTCATTACCCTCACTTTGCATCACAGAAGTGATATGCATAAAGCTGCACAGAACAACCCTGCAAAGCTCAAAGGAAACAAATGGGCGACTTGCACCATGAATTTCAATGGGACTTTGTGCCGCCAGGATAATAGCCAGTGAGACAGTGAAATATTGCACAGAGAGACACTGGGCAGTAAAACCAAGTTCCACTTGCTAATGCAGTGGACTATCCCGCAATATCACACGGGGGGGATATTGCAGAGCAATTGAGCAGGGGCTCATGGAGCAGCCTGAGAGATTAGGGAGCACTCTGGGCTGCAGGGCTGGAATAATTCAGGATGGGGTGTGGGGATCTTTGAAACACAGGGAATTATGCTGTAGTTTCTCACTGGAAATGTTCCCCCAGCTTGAAGAGGTATTTACCCAGCTTGGCTTGGAGGCTGAATAGGTCTGGGGAGCTCCAGCCAATTTTTCACATGGGTTAGCTACAGCCTTTGGAGCACTCGACCTGCTGGGGGTCAGCAGTGGCTGCAGGATGGAGGTCTGTAGCCAAGTTTCTTATTATTATTCCCAACAACTGCCTTCACACCAACCCCTGGCTGCTGAACACAGCCTTGCCTCAGGTTGCCTCTGTGCTGTGGTCACAAGCAGGACAGACAAGGGGGAGTTTGCAGGAGAAGGGGCTACAGGGAGGCCCAGCCAGGGATACAGCATCCGCAACATCTCAGCTCCATGGGGATGGTGCTCCAAAGCATCTCTGCTTCCTGTGAGCTCCCCGCTCTTCTCACCATCCTCAGTGGGATGCCCTGCAGGCCATGGGCTCAGCAAAGTCTCTAAATATTGATCGAGAAAAATCATCCTCCCATTGAACACATGGAGTATGGGAGGCTTCCATGCAGCTTGGTAACTCACCCAAGGCTGGAGTGCAGTGAATTAATATCCTTTAAATTAAAGAGCTTTAAACAGCACCTTCTACCCAAATTGCCACTATATCCATTTCAGGAGCTACAGCAAACACTTTGCAAGTAGACCCAGAGGAAGAGGAAGAAGGAGGGAGAAAGCCATGTCTGATGTGATGGGGAAGGGGCCAGGAGATGCCTGTTTGCACCAGAGGCAGCCGTGCTGTTACTGAGGCAAAGATGTTAAAGTAAGCAATTCCCTAAGGCAGCCTAAACCTTTATAGATTGCTGATGGTGAAAGCAGTAAATGAAAGGACACCTTTGAGTGAGCACTCGTGTGTTAAATACTCTTGGAGGTTGTCCCCGCACAAAAGAGAGTGTGTCTTTCAAGGCTGTGTAACCCCACAGTGGATAGGACAGATGAGGGGTGCTAAATCCATACAGGAAAACTTCACCAGGACCTTCAAGATGCCCACAACAAGGAAAAATGGCAGTGCAATAGTCTGCCATCACAGACACTGGCTACTGGTTCCTGTGCATGACCACCTGGATATTTAAGGATTAAATTATTTTAGGGCCAAAAGGAGATGGGGAGAAAGGAGAGAATAGCCGAGATGCATAGGTGAGGGTACAAGACAGGGTTGGGTGTGTTTCAGCCCTGGCCACTTAAACTGTTTGGCTCTGAAGAGCAGAAAAAAAATAAGATGAATAAAAGCAGTAGACAAACTGAAATCCAGATGGGAATCCACCTATCCAGTACATCAAATCTGGGATTAATAACGCTATCTCATCATCCTCTTTTACTTTATGGCTGGCCAGAGATCCATAAGCATATTCAGGAAGAGATTTGGAAATGGGTTCAGAATGAGTCACACCATGCCTCTCCTCTCCCCCAGCATCCCAGGAGCACAGACCTCCTGGTCCTTCATCTTCTTCATCAAAGTCCAGGCAGGCTGAGTGCAGCCTTGAGATAAGAGTGTAGGGAACAACTCTCCTCCATAGACACCAGTTCGCAGAGACAGGACCCTGGTAATTTCCCCTTTAGTGATACTACGTTCAAAATAGCACAGCATGAGGGGCTGCTGACTCAGAGGTACCCAGGTAAGGAAGGAGCCGCCGGGGAGGCTGCAAAGCTGTGACGAGACTGCAGTGCTACAGCCATCCAAAATAGCATTTGTCTCCACCAAGATGCACAAGCCCCTTGGGAAGAGAAGGACCTGTTATTCAGCAATCCCAGGGGAATGGTTTGCTTGGAGAATGCAAGTTCAGAGGATTTTTGCAGCTTTTCCTCCCAGTCTCACTGAATTCGAAGCAGTGTGGGCTGGAAACAACGTTAAAAGGGAAAAGGAGGCAAAAAAAATCACGCTGAGTATATTGTTCTGGATAAATAAGACATAGGCGTCTTGTGGAAGGGAGCTAAATCCATCCCACAAATGGTCTTCTCCTGCCAGGAAGATATGACAGAAATAATTACCTGGGCTATACATAATTATTATGCTGCTCTGAGGCAGCCACTTGCCCTCGGCACAGTTAAGGGAGCCTTCACTTGATATTGATTAATGACATTAACCATTAGCCCACTGACGTCCTGACCCACTAAATGGGCTGGGATGTAGCAATTGAGGAGCCAGGCACCAGCCTACATGTCTGACCACCCTAAGGGGGAGGCACCATGTGCCTGATGCAGGAGAAACTCATCCAGATGCCTTTCCCAGTTGCAGTGCTTGGAGATAGATGGGCTCCAGTGCAATCGAGCATCAAGATCTCCACTCAGAAGATGCTGGTTGCCATTGGCAGGGCCAGGTGGTTTGTGGGACTCACAGGAGGTGGGAGCAATGCTGGAAAACACAGAACTGATTTGATGATGAAAAAGAAAGCATAGAGGTAATGAAATCACTCTTTTTTTCTCCCCCAGATGCAGAAAGCTCCAAATTCCTCTAGTTTGGGTTCAGCTGCCGGAAAAGGACCTGTTCCACAGGTCACTTGGGGAAACCTCTGCGATAAATTAAATGTTCTTCATTTAATTTTCTCAAAGGGGGAAATAAGAGTTTTACAACCAGCTGTCAAATGCTCTGCAGCTAAAATATCAACAAAGTATGACAGACGCAAGATGGAAAAAGCCTCTGAGGTTCCCTTTTATTGACTGGGAAGTCTCTGTTTCTTATCTTATTATCTTCCAAGCCAAACTGATAGGAGCTAACAATCAGGAAATTGAATAGCATCATTGGCAATGACCATCCTCTCCTCAAATAGCTGACAGTGATGAATACCTGAGGAGACCCATCACTTCGTACAGTGGGATCTAACAAAACAGCATTTCATCTCATTCCATACAAACCGTTTGGCTGACAATGATGGAGACCCAAATATCCTGCATCTCCTATAGGTTTATCTGGCAATCATCTAACGTTTGGGTCATGTGGAGCTCGGCTGCACAATGATAATCACGTACTTGAACATCACAGGCTATGAAACTTATTGCTGTGCTGGCTGGAATAAATTATGCAAAGCAATGCGTTATCTGGAAGCCTGCAACGCACACGCACATGCACACACCGGTGATCTATCGCTCTCCATGCAGATGTTGTGCTGCAAAGGCATTTTAATTAATACATTGAAAATACGTTTCCTGCCTTGTCTGAGCCGGAGATGAGCAGGGAATTGATGCCAATGGGGGAAAAGCCCCCACTGCAAAATAAAAGATGAAGGGAAAACACAGCGACTTAAAACCTGTCAGAGCTAAGATGGTGTCTGAACTGGGGCCCAGTCATGCGTTGAGCTGACGTTGGTGGGAGAGTGAGTGGCAGGGACTGAAGATGCTCTCACGAAGACACTATGGGACTGTAGCACAGCTCCTCAATACTTACTACTCCTATTCCGCCTGCTGAGGACACCCCTGAACCCAGTCTCCATCCCTGCCATTCTCCATCAGGAAGGACACAGTTGAAGGAACCCACTGTTCAAACAAAGAATCAAACCTAATGCATGAAAACATGACTATTTCAGAAAGGCACCAAACCAAAAAAAATCAGTCAAGACACCACCCACACCAGAAACATCTGGATATAAATGCCTCCTTTCCAGCCAAGAGAAATAATTTCCATCCCTTCAATGCAAACTGAAAGGATGGGACATTTGCTGTAATTAGGAAAATGATTTTGGCCTTTCATGCTTTTTTACTACTTTATTTTCACTGACTCCTCACTCACCCATGAGACTCTCTCATATGGAGCAGCCAAGGATCACAGTGGCTCGCTGCCCTCAGTGCCTGCCTCAAGAGGGGTGGCTCATGGGAGCACGGGGCTGCACTGTGACACTGCAGGAATTGGAGTTAGCCTCATCCATCGCATGGCAAAAAGGTGGCTTAATCACCCCACCATGAGGTGGTTGAAGAGACCCCCAGAAAGGTGGGAGAGGAGATGGGGAGGCAGGTCAGCAAGGCACAGACCAAAGAGAGGTGCTAATTCAGGTTTGCATCCTGAGGCTTGGAACAAAATCCCACTGGGAAGGGAGGGTAGAGGGAAGTGGGGAATTGGGGCAGGAGGAAGGATGAGCCAGGCAGCAGCCACCCCCCAGAAGTGACACATTTGCAGGGGCACCATGCAGCAAGCATGATTTGGCTATAGTGGGGGTGTTGCAACCAACATGCCCTTCTTGTAAAGTGACCCTTGGCCATGGCACAGGATTAATCCTGGGTGGGAGTGGGAACACAGAGCTGTTTTAGTGTGGGAATGGGCATGTGCTTGCAAGGAGAGCTCATGCCAAGAGCTGAGTAGGGTTTGGTGATAGGAGACAACCACTCCAGGGTCTGTCCTCATCAAGGTGACAGGACACACAGGCAGGTCCGTGAAGCTGGGCACCTCTATCACGCTTCATCAGGACTCAGAGAGAGCAATAACCAAACCCTCTTGGTTGAATCTAATCAGCAGGGAAGGCTCCAGCCTCAAGCAGGCAGAAACCCTGATATATACCCTGGAGAAAAAGAGATGTGAAATTATCATCCCCAGGCTAGGAAGTGCTTTTAAATTGCAGCAGAAGCCTTTGAGAGATAGCTCTGCTCTCCACAGGAACTTCTCCCCATCCTTGGAATAAAAACCTGTTAACAGTGGAGTATGATGATATTATCTGTTTGTATTGCACTTTAATCACAAGCCATTCCCAAAGTGATTTGGTATCATGTCCTCTGAGAGCTGCTGAAACACAGGCCCTGTTGGGAAGCAGCAGCAGAGCAGCCACCACCCTCCTTACAGGCAGGGGAAAGGGGGGATTTGGAAAAGGAAACCACATCCTTGGCTTCTCAGACCCTTGCAAACCTTCAAGAGTGTGAGGCTTATGGTCATACCCCAACCCATCCCTCACTGCTCCACACCAGACCCACATTCCCCTCAGAGAGCACAGCCCACAGCCTGATCCATCAGTGTTAGAGCAGAGAAAGTGTTAGAGGGAAGTGGAGTTGCAAGGGAGCAGGAGGACAGGAGTAAGGCTTAGGAGAGGAAAATGACAGGGAAGGCTTTCCCTAAGTGAACAATTGCCAGGATGGCTGGGAAAGGGAGAGACTCATTGCAGCCATGCAGTTCCTGCTGCCATGTAGCCCCAGAGGATACATGCAATATCTCTCCCTGTAGGATTTATCTCCCTGTAGAAGTTGCAGATGAGATCCCAGCGGCTGATATTAGAGGCAGCAGGAGGAAATGAAGAGAAAGGCCTTTGCCAGGTGGGGAAATGCCTGCATTTTTCACCCTCCCATTGAGCTCCAAGAAGCCCAGGTGTTAGCATCCATTCTCCAGCTCCCGGCCCAGACAAGGAGGATCAATAGGGTTACAGATCTCTGATGGAAAGCAGAAGCTCACTAGTGTGTTTAGACTGAAAACTGAGCAGCTTTCTCTTAAAGTGACTGATGGAGGAGTCCAAACCCTGCAGCATCCAGGCCAAAACACAAATAATCCACTACACTGTGGTCCATTGACCTGGACCCCATAGGATTAACCTGGACATCCAGGTTGGAGGACTGCAGTGCAGTTGCCTGTGAGCATCACCTGATGAGGCACATGATTAGGACAAGTATTTGTGTGTTTTCCTTTGATGGACAGGTACCTTGGAGCACAGTTTCCTTCCCTTAAAGCTAAGTGCAGATGCTGCGCTCAAGTCTTCTTCCTACAGCCACGTTTTAAGCAGACATACAGGACACAGACACGCAGACCTCAAGGAGCATCATGGAGAAGCAAAAGCCTGCAGCTCCGTGCTGGGAATACCAGTGGAGACACAAAGCGATTTCACTCACAGCTAAATTGTTGCCTGATTGACACCCTGTAATAAAGAGATTCGCCACATAATTATTGTGCATTTGGGATGAAGCACCAGTATTTCTTTTTTAACCCAGTGACAGTTTTAAATAGCGGTTGAAGTATGTGTTTATATTAATGCCATTAGTTCTTTATGTGTATTTTACAGAAAAGGTTTTTTCTTGAAACAGCAACATAGCAAACAAGAGCTCAGGTGTCTTCTGGAGACACCTCTACTTTCAGATGAGCTACTGAAGAGAATGGAAGAGGAAGGATCTGAGCTGTGATTAAACAAGCAGCATCTTGACTTGACAACAAGGGGTGAAGGATCAGGTGCTGCTGTTGGGAGTTTCTTACCTCTTATAGGGTAAATGCAGGAGCCTGAAGAAATCTCTGCCACTCTTTGGCTCCTGGTGTGGCAGCAAGGACTTGCCATGTCTTCACATGTGACACGCTGTTGGTGGCTGAGACCTGACTTCTGCCAGGACACCTACATCTGGGCACAGCCAGGATGGGGACACAAGTGCTGTTGTATTCAAGTATCTATCCAAGCCTTGCCAGAAAAGATGCTAAACTAGGCTTATAACAGAAGAGAGAAGGAGCTTGGCATTTACTGTTAGAGAAGAAACAATAATAAATGATGGGTTTTATGAAGAAATATTATCTAGAAATTTTTATTTCTATTCCTAGGGCCTCCAACAGCCAGCAATGTAATAAAGAGGAAAAAAAGAAGACGTGATGGGAAAAATTAGAATAATGAAGATGATCAAATAAAACCACACGCATATATACGCCTTAAGTCAATAACACCTCGGTGTCGCGGTTGGGTTTGTGTTCTTCTGCAATCAAAGAAAGGCCACATTTCATAAACTGATACAAATTATCCTGGAATCAAAATGAAAATAGGTACAAAAGAGGTGGTGAAATATTATCAGTCAGGAATGGAAACACAGGTCCTTCCATCACTGTCACCAGGAAGGTGCATCTCCAGCGGATGCTCAGAGCTCAGCCTCGGGGATTCCTGCTCCACCACGAGGGTTTGGGCTCATATCAGGAGCCCCAGAAGATGCTGTGGTCTCCCTGCATCTTCCAAACCTGCCTGGGTACCACCTGTGGCTGGGCAGAGCAGTGTGGGGCAGAGGCAGGCTCCAGATATAGGGGCAAATCCCTTCACAATGATGCATTTTAAAGGTTCATTTGGGAGTTGGGGGATATCTGGCTTTCAGCTTTCACAGGGCAACTTGGCCCTGCTCCTCAACCTCCCACCATCACCTGCAAGGCTTTGTAAATCAGGAACGCCATTTCTTTTCTTCCAAAAGCATGATCCTACCTCAGAGCACCTCCTCCCACAGATGCACAGCATGGATGTAGCTAGAGCCATCAGAGGTGCTTTGTACCAATTCTTCTCTCTCCGCAGGGCAATGCCAAAGAACCAGATCAGTCCCTGCCCATGGCAGGGGGTTGGAAATAGATGATCTTAAAGTCCTTCCCTACTCAAACCATTCTATGCTTCTATAAAGCCCTTCAAAGTAACACCTTCTCTGAGTATTTTTAGCAGCTGCTCCATTACACCATACTCTAAGAGGTATCAATGAGGTGGCTTCAGCCCTCTTCACAAGTCTCTTACAACTTGTGGTGGTGCCCTTACGTGCCATAGGGGTAACACACCACATGGGTATGCTCCTCTGCTTCCTACTTTGCTTTATATCCACTTCCTGCTGTGACAGATACAACAGACTTGTCCTGGGACTTGGTTGCATCTCTGCAGTGGTAGTCACCCATCATTAACTGGGTGACTCAGGCAATTTTCCTGAGCTACTTCTCAGTTCCCAGCCTGTAGTACGAGTTCCCATCATCTGCCCTTACATGTGGGACCTTGCACTGCTGGCTCTCTTAATCACTTCTACTCATGTTGAGATCACCCAGGTCTTCTGGCATGACATAACATGACTCTGTACTGAGGATACTTCCCAGCATTGCATCTCCAGTCTTTCATTAGCATAAGACTAATGGTCATTAATCAAAATTACTATATGATGAAAACAGCACCATTCTTGAACTCTATCCTTGAGACTCTTGGTGAACTATCAGCCCTTTATTCAGAGCTTCCCTGGTCCACAGTGCCCCCACTTCTATCCCACCAATTCCCACCGCCTCTGGCTTCATTAACAGGACATGAGATAGGTGAGGCAGCCAGGCTGTGAAACTGGGAAGTGAATTTTGGGGTAATAGTGGAAAAAGATTACATGGCTTATGGAGGAGACTAATCTGCATACACATACCTTGCAAGGATAACCCAACTCTTAAGTGTGCATCTCTACACCCCTGTCTCCATGGGGAGAAGGCACCATACAGATGCTCTCAGGGACAGATTGAAGCCATCTGTGGTCCCAGCAATGGCCCCGCACAGTGTGATTCTTCATTCTCATCTCCTTCTGGTCACTGTAGGATGGTCAATGTCTGGATGTGAAGATCTGAATTTGCTTAGGAAACACCCTGACATCTTCCTCTTCCTCACCCACAATGATGCCTGCGCTCCATGGGAGGACCCTTCATCTGCTCCTGCAGCACCACAAACCTCTCCCAGCAGATTTTACCTTGGAAAGGAGCAGCATTACAGCATTGCCACATCCCCCAGGGATGTCTCTGTTAGCGCTCTTTCTGTTAGCTGGATGTGGATCACCACGGTTAGTTTCTGTGCATGTAGCAGAAAGCAGGCCTGCAGAGCAGATACTGAAGTGTAAGGGACAAGAAAGAGAAGGTCCCCAATGGATGGAAGGAGTCACGGTATCCATGAGGAGCTGTTCTGGAGCTCAACTGATGGGAAGGGCAGCACACACGTCCTCATGACCCAATGTCTTCTTAACTCTTCCTTCTGTCTGAGTGGCAGGCAAGAAGTAACCTCAGTGATTGCATTTCTTTGTATGACCCCATCTAAAACTTTCAGCATCAGATAAACAACTCCCAAGGGTCAATTAACATGTCTTGAGATGATTAGAGTCTGACACTGATGAAACCCAGCAGTAATTAGCAAATTAGAAAAAAAAACCCAACCCTTTTGATTAGTACTCAGCATAATTCCCTCCAATTATTCAAAGTTCATGACTACAGGGGGTGGAATATCTCCAGGAATATTTATTTATATCCCTATTTTTTTCCAATCAACTTTGTGAATCTAGTTAATCATCAGCACTTGAACTTGTTAACTTGGAGAGTTTCAGAGCTGTCACTCCGTCTGATTGCTGGAGACAGACTGAGGAAGAGTTTGGGGAACACAGAGAATCCAAATATCTGTCTCAGGCAAAGAAAAAGCAACAAAAAAAAATAAAGAAAAAAAAACAGGAAGAAAGCACAAAAAGAAAAAAAAAAGGAAAAAAATCCCAACTCACTGCAGCAGCAGAGCAAATAAAAATAGTGTTTTCCCTCTCTTTGTTTAGAGTCACAGCTTGGTGCTGGCATGTTTTGCATCAGCCTGTCAGACAGTGCTTTGCAAAGGCAGGCAATACACCTCCTTCTGCGCATGGACAAAATCCTCTCTGAAGAGATGCTCATGCCTGCAGAGCCCAAACATCTGGGCAGGAGCAGCCCAGGCAGCCAAGCTTCTGCAAATGTGCTCCATGGTACTGCAGGCAAAGAATAGCCTTAAGCTATTAAGCTCCCTGGCTGCAGGTGCAGTAAATCAGTGCCCCAGCCAGCCCCCCGTTGTGGCTGGGGCAGGGCTGACCTGTCCATCATCCATGGGAAGCAAGAGCAAGCCACAAAAAAGCTGGAATTCCTCTGGAAGTCATCAGTGGCTGCAGGGAAGCTTTGCTAACGTATTTCATGCCTGTCTTCAGAGGATATGAAAACAGTTTTCCTGCCCTAAATACTTCAGCATCCTTTCCAGCAGGAAGGAAGGGATCAAGGACTGCAAAACCTCTCCTTCTCTATCCCTCCCCAGAGCTGCCCCAGCAACCAGGGCTCATAGCTGTTGGGATGGAGATGGGGTAGGGACCAGGATCCCCACACTGCTGTCAGGGGCAGGTGGATGTGTGACTCCCATCTCATAGCCCCGTATGTCCCAGTACTGCTGTCTCCTTCCTCCCATAGATACCTCCAGGCCTATGGGAGAGGTCAATGAACGGAGAGCAAGAGATACCACCCCCTCAAAGGATCAAGGTGGTCAGAGCACTGCAGGGCTTTATTGGGAAAACACTGCAATGGAGCCTGGAAAACCTTTCGGCACCCTCTCATCTCCTGATGGAAGGTCTCAGCAGCCCCAGCTTCACTGCCCCTTGCCTCCTACAAGCCACATTGCTTGGGCAGAGACAAGGTCCATCCTGGTGGCATGCAGGGACTTCCCTTGCTGACCTACATGGGAAGGAGTTGGAGGCATGGAGATGTGACAACCTGGAGAGCAGTCTTACCAGGCTCTGAGCTGCATCTCCTCCGCCCTCTGCTTCATTAAAACCTTCTTTCCTGCCCGAGTGAGCCCTGAGGGATGGAGAAGACATACCTCTGATAGGAAGACATACGCTTAAACCTTTCAAAGCCATTTTTCATTGGACTTTTCTCCATTCATCACTGCAGACTAACAGAGATTTTCTCTCTAGTTTAGATGATTATTTTTTTTAATTTAATCCTATCCAGTGAGAGCCCTCTAGGGAGCTCCTAACCCTGCTTTAATAACATGCTCATTAGCGAGGTTATTCAGGGAGTGGTTTCTATTTGACACTCCAGCATCTTTCTAATTAATGTTGCTTTAAAACAAGCAAACCTTAAAAAAGAGAGAATATCAAACAGCTCGGAGTCAGCACTGCGGGAAGACAGCAATTTCCTCTGGATTTTCATCTCTCTTCTCTCCAAAATTCGGTTCTGAGAATGTCAGCCATTTGCTGAGACAGGACTAAATTAAAAGACTACAAGGCCTTGCCATCCCAGCAGCTCAGAGACGTCAAAACAGCAGCCAGCACACCAAGTAGGACACCTAAGCATGGGTTTGTTGAGCTGGATTAGGTCCTGCATGATGCACACTCTGAGTCATGCATGTGCAAGATTGTACCAATGCACACAGGCACTCCCCATGGTCCAAGGGACAATAGGGTGACATTTCTTGCCACCTCTACAACTGGAAATCCTTCCATCAGTTCAACACCTCTCAGTACTGGAGGTCTTTCCCTTGGTCCCTCATTTGTGCTGGTTTTGTGCATGGTAAACTGCAGCAGCCAGCAGGATCACTGGGTTTGGGTGAAGGGATGTTGTCACAGTTGCTGGAGCAGGGACACAAAATTCCTCTGACGTCTCTCCAGGTGACATGGCTTACCTGAACATTTAGATTGACTTTCCTCTTCAGCTTAGTCATTCCATATGGGATGGTCCAAAGGCTGGAACAGCTCAGAACTCATCTCCATCCAGTGACTTCACAGGTGGTATTTGCCAGGAGCGTGCCTCAGTTTCCCTTCCACGAAGGTGAGCTCTGGAAACACATCCCACAGCCAGGTACTGATGCCTCTTAGCAAGAAGAGTTTTGCACAGCAGGTGCTGCAGAAGGTAAAGCATGGTAACATTAAGGTAAGAGTTACTGAAAATGGTTTCAAAACATGCTCAATTTACCCACAATAAGTAGAACTGAAGCTTCCTTCACTGCTCACCACTTCTCCAGCTGCAATAACAGGTCCTATTAATTTCATTTTAGATATAGAACATTGAAATCTGGGTCACAAGCAGGGAAAGCAGAGCCCACTGCAAAGAAATACCACCCTTGGCAAGTCAGCACATGGAAGGAGAGCACAACAGGGACAAACTGCACTGTTGGAGGACCAGCACCACTCTACCAAACAGAGAGCTGCAGCCATTTGTGCCCCAGCAGAGCCTGGTCCTGGAGGGCTGGCAGCAAGTGCTACTTGGGCCAGGAATGGAATCCAAGTGGTAAAATGGTGAGATAAGAGGGTTAAGAGCCTGTGAATTCCTAGGGTTGGTAACAATACCAAGAAGAGATTTGCACAGGGCTTCCCTCTGTGCTGTCCTCAAGTCATTCCCCACAATTTGGACTGAAATAAGTGGATAATTGTGTTGCCTACCACAGCTTGCCAAGCACATGTCTCCACCTGTGACGCAGGGAATAATGTCAGCATTACCTGGTTGGGTGAGCAGCTAAACTCTGAGTAAGTCTGCAGGCATCCTCCACTCTCTATTATCACAAGTTTCCCTTAGGCTCTTCTCTTTGCCTTCCCCAGTCTTACACACAATTTGGGCTCTTTTTAATTAAATGACAACTGTCTGTACCCAGAGCTTGAATTACACCTGCCTAAAGCGATCGACAGTGATTGGAATTGTCATACCATTTTGATTGCAAAGATCCCACACAAGTCAAAACAAGCTGGGAGTGCAGGCATATGCTGGAGCTATTACCAGGGCTGTGAGACAGCTTCTCTTCTGCCGACACGCACCCAAGGCCTATATCTTTGCAGTGGTTTGCAGAAGGAGAAGATGATGCTGATGCTGTTTATGGGACCCAAGGTAGCGCTAGAGGTGAGGCAAAGACCTCATGCATCGGGCTCCACTGTTTTAGATTAATTCTTTACATCAGGCTTGCAGTAGCTGGTGTTTCCCTGGCTTGTTTTATGGCTGTGGTGGAAGAAGAAAGGGATATAATTGAAATAGGGCAAGTTAGAAGCAGGCACATAAAGATGAAAGAGTACAGATCAGGGAGAATATATGGAAGCTCTCTCCTCAGCAAGCATCATGCCAAGATTTCCCCAGGGATTGTCCATTCCTCTTCATACTGCACTGCAGTGCTAACTCTGGCTCTTCTTTGCAGTTGCTCTCCCCTCCTCTGTAAAGTCTTGATCTTACATGCAGCAAATGGGATGCCCATGACCTCCCAGTACGTCAGGAAAATTCTGTCCCAGATTGATATGAGCAGATCTTATGGCAGGCCATGGTGGCATCTGGAAGAGGACCTGCAGGCAGCTTGGGTGGAGGAAGGTGAGGCATTGGCTGTACCCCTCATCCCCTACTTCCATCAGCTCTCCCACCAAGCAGGGCACCATGTTTTCAGTAAATACCAAACCAGTCAGTAAATGGGCAATCCCAGAAGCAAAATCATTGGTGAAAACAAGCTGAATTGGGGAAAACTGCAACCAAAACCCTGCGAGAGGGAGGCAGAGGGAAGATGCTGCCCTGAAACTTCCCACTGTGGTTTCCAAAAGCAGTTTTCTTTAAAACCAAACCTCACTTTCAAAGTGAAGCAGGGGGAAGGCAGGAAAAGTTTTTGAGACATCAAATAAACTAAAGCAAAACATTTTCATCCCAGACCAGTGAGATAGTTGTGGTCCCCAGTTGAAAGACAAAGGGAAAGCAGGCAGAAGGGCACTTGGACCAAATCCTTTGCCCCTGACTCCCCAGCCCCAGGGCCATGCAGAGGCACCAACTGCTGTGGGGACCATCTCCCCCCTGCTCAATCCTGCAGTGCCCCTTTCTGTTGCTACAGAAACAGATGTGATGTCATCCCACGGATGAGGAGGTAGCGCAGGAGCTCCCGGGAAGGGC